>JAQBSW010008561.1:0-33484 GCA_029291075.1 Eudiplozoon nipponicum
TTTTTTTTCTAACCATGATCTCAAGCAGATTATAAAGGAATCAACTAGAGGTTCGCAATGCTTAGATCATGTATACTTAGAAATTGAAATGGTAAAATCGCACAGTTATGATGTTGTCAATTATTTCAAAGAATTGGACCACAAACAAATTATTTTACAATGGAACATCTTGAGTGGCATAACACAGAAACTAAGTTTTGAAAATGCACACGTGCACTGTTCCAGAATCAACTGGAATTTTTTTAGAGAATTAAGCATACTGATTGATTATGAGAGTTTTTATTTCTTGAATACTGATGAATTTGTTTCTTCTGTTTCATCGTTATTATCTGTTTTATTTCAGGCATCTACGTTTACGGACATTATACCGAAACGAATTAATAGGAAATTGTGTAAACTAAGAATTAAACGAGATAATATAATAAAGTGTAGTCTTATTAATAGTATTAAACAAATGAGGTTAGATTCCATTGATAACGAAATTAATTCATCACTGCTAATAATTCGTCAAAGATCAGAACGAATTATTTTGGCCAAAATGAAGAGTAATCCTCGATTAGGATTTAAACTCCTCACAGATTACAGTAAATACAAGGAAAAGTTAAAGCTTATACTACCTGTGGATAAAACTGAGTATGGATTTCTCTGTGAATTGGAGGAAGTATTTGGCAATTTGATATGCAATCCACAGAATGAAAGAAATTTTATAGAACTATCTGACCCTTTGGGAGACCAGGAACCAGGACTTGTTATTGACAGTGATGAATTGATAAAATTGATGTTAAAAATCAAATCAAAAAAAACAAAAAGATCACCTTGGTATTTCGATTGATAATCTGCTTCAATTACCCTTAACATTTAGGAATGTGCTCTGCAACTTTATAAATAGAATTTTGAAGAATGGGAAATTACCAATCGATATATTAACGATAGTAGCTAAGCCGTTGCCAAAAGTAAGTAAGCCAACGTGCGCCAGTGATTATAGATTAATCTCTATTATCCCTTCGTTTTTGAAGATAATAGAACGATTGATACTAGATCATTTAGAACGTATGTTACCGGCTGATTTTGACTTATGTCAACATGGCTTTACGAAAGGTAGATCGACAACTACTAATATGCTTTCCATGTGGAAACATGTAATCACATTAGACGAGAATAAGTTAGATGCATTAATTGTATTTATAGATATCTCAAAAGCTTTTGACTCTATATCTTTTGATGCTATTTTGAATGCGATTAGTTTGTTGAATATTGATCCGAATATTTTTAGATTACTTAAATACTATCTATATAATCGACGAATGAGTATTCAAGTAAACGATTTGATATCAAAATCGAAACGAGTAACGAGTGGAGTTCCACAGGGATCAAGCTTGGGGCCAATTTTATTTAAAATTGTATTTGCAAATTTGGAAACTAAGATCCTTAACGGTCGAGTTTGCAAATTCGCTGATGATTTAAAAATAATCTTCCCAATTGATCCAAAGAATGTCGAATTCTCCAAAAATAATGTGACATTAGATTTGTATGATTTGAGTAAATATTTGATTACACTAGGGCTGAGAATAAACAATAAAAAGACGAGAGCTTTAAAAATAGGGAACAGAACAAACTTTCATTATGTTTATTTTCATGATGCTGTTATTAATGATGTGTTTGAGATTAAACTTATGCAAGAAATTAAGGATTTAGGCATAACTATTCAATGTACAGCTTCTGCTGAGAGACATATTGAAAGTATAGTAGGCAGTGCCAAGAAAAGATGGGCACTAATAAATCGAAATATCTTATCAAATGATATAAAACTTCAAATGTATATAATATGGATTAGACCGGTACTAGAATATGCTGTCGCTACTTGGAATCCATTAAAAAAGGGTTTGTCTAATAAGATAGAAGCTGTACAAAGAAAAGTTGTGAAACATATTAGTCCTATTTCTTGCACTATATACGCCTCTAGATTACAGTTTGTGTCATTGCAATCTCTGTGGTTTCGGAGGATGTGTTATTGTATAAAAGTTTTCCATTTGAACCAGTGGACTGGTGCCTATATGACTCCGATAAGAAAGAGTCATGAAGTTGGAACTAGATCTGGACATTTGGCAATATCTCCTCCTTTGGTGGGGAATGTAGCGAGCAAGTTATTCTCTTTCTCGAAAATCTACAAAATTTATAACCAATTGCCGAAGGGGCTTAGAGAAATGCCTCCATCTAAGATGTCTTTTAAAATTTTATCTACTGAACTTGAAAAAGTCTGCAATCCTGCTGATATTTTTTATTTTGATTATGATAATACTTTCTCATGGTTGAATAAAAGACAAGGATAATTGTTATCGGAAACAGATTTTCTTGAGATTTTTATTTCCAAGTTTTGTATTATTATAATTGAAATGTTATGCACTATATCTTCATATTAGTTAACATTACATACAATCAATTGCTAGTCATGGTTCTCAATTTTTGCATAATGTTACACTCGAATTATACCTTAATTGTTCCTAATTTGATGATGTATATATTATTCTTTTCAGTCGAACTTTCTGATATTGATATATTGTATTGTACAACTAGTGAGATATACTTATCTACATGAGATTAATTGCACAATTATTGTGATGTGATAAATTTTTTAAAATATATATTGTACAATTTCCAATTTTATTATTTGATGGAATATGTGTGGTTTGAATCCAAATAAAGATATTCTATTCTATTCTAAAAAAAAATACCGCTTCTCAGTAAGGCGGATTCGATTACTGAAAATGACAGCGAGTCATAAGCCTTGGATATAGCCAGGAAGAGGAGAGTACACTCAAGACCTTTAGAGAAGGAGTAGCAATGATCGAGAAGACTAACTAAGTTGGTGGAAGAAGAGCGGCTATTCAAAAAACCATGTTGATCATCGAGGAGGTAGAAGTTTACTTGAGACTTAGTGAAGGGGTAGATTAGGTTGTATAAGACACTGTCGAAGAATTCGGTGAAAGAAGGAACGATAGTAATGGGGCGGAGATCTTTAAATGAGGAGATCGACGAAGTGCCATTTTTAGAGATAGGAGAGATCGTCGAAATAAGCCAGTCCAGGGGAAGATAAGTGGTTTTGAGACAATGGTTGATGACATCAGAAATCAGAGAGAAGACGTTCCAGCCTAGAAGAGCAATCATGCTGACCGAAACACCATATTGATCAAATTGGAATTTAGATTTAATGTCTTAAATTGCTTGGGCAAAGGAAGTCGGTAAGACGTAGAACCAGCGTAGGTTCTCGGTGTCTCCGTTGTCTAACATCTCGACAGGCGGAGTGGGAGTGGAAAAGGAGTCGAGGAGGTAAGTCAGATAATCGTTGGCAAAGCAGGAGTCGTCTGACTAAGAGAAGTTAATATACGAGGTTTTGGGTTTTTGCAGATATTGGTGTTTGATGATAGCGAACTTTGCCCGGGGATTAGAAGCTGAGCGGATGCGTCTTTCGATGTGGAGTGCTTGTTTGTTGATAACTTGTTTAATGTGCCCATCGATACGTCTCAGTGCGAGGGCGCGGGCAAATGACGAAGTGCGTAGTCGACAGTTGCGTGCGAGGTTGTCACGCGTCTTAAACAGAGTGTTCTACATATTTGTCGCATGTATGTGTTGAATAGAGGTGGTGGAGTTAAAGTGGGAGGATAGGATGTTATGGACTTCGGAAAAGCATGAGGAGAGATTGTTTGCGAGAAAGAGGTCCCTCCAGTTAACGGCGTTACACAGTCGGCGGAACTTTTCCCAGTTGGTGAATCGCCTGAATGTTTGGTGTCTACTCTAGGGATAAAGGATATGAGAGGTATGAGGAAGGATACCTGACAGTGATCAAGATTAGGGAAGATCTCCCGAGAGTGAACATCAGTCACCTCGTTGTTGGAGAGGACACAATCCAGTTGGTTGTTCCCTCGGATAGGAAAGTGCACAAATTGGTGTAACAGGCTGTCATTATACATGCTATCTAAATTTAAAATGCTAATAACGAAACGTTAACCAAAACATTCATCCTCAGTTTGAGTACAAATCGAACGCATATATGATGCAAATTCAAGTGGGTGAAAATATTTAACCGGTTGAACCGCAGAATATTTTTACACATAAATATTCAAAACATGTGTCAAGGATAGAAAAGATAGTGTAACACGCGGCTCGGCGTTACAATCCAACGGTGTTGAATTTTGACAAATATAGTGCTTTTTAAGTTCAAATAATCTAACTCTGTTTTTACACAATATTTCTCTTAACTGTGATTTTAGAAACAATCTCTGTTATTTTCAAGCAGTTTTAACTGAGATTTCTTGAACTGGAATTTAATTGTAATTAATAGGGTTTTGTTTATTAAATATAGACACCCGCGCGCAATACACAGGGAACATGCGGTGGATTATAGTGCCATTGTAGGGGTATTTTGCGGAGTTGCTTTCTAGTTCGTGATTTTTTACCCATTCTACATATCAATGGTGGCTATTATTACTACCCGTGCGCCTAATCAGTCTCTGATCTTTTTCGGATGGTTGATGTGAAAAGGCAAAACATCTGGTCATACATATATTAGATATAATGTTGCAAATAGCAATATAATTCACCGTTAGTCCAAATTGAATATATGTTAGTCAGCTGTAAAAATAGATTTTTATGCAAAAATAGGTCTTAAACACTATTCACAGTTAAACTAAATTGTCCGTCTTCTAGACGGCAAGAATTAAAATGATTTATGTTTGTAAAGTAACATGTTTCGCACACAAGCAGTTATTCTTACACAAATGTCTGGATCGTAATTGGAATAGTCAAGTGATTGAAAATACATTATAATATGAACATAGTAAAATGATTTATGTTTATAAAGAAAAATGTTTTACACACAAGTGGTTATCATTACACAAATGTCTGGATTGTAATGAGTAGTCAAACGATTGAAAATACATGATAATATGAGCCTAGTGAAATTATTTATGTTTATACAGAAAATTGTTTTGTGTAATCCGTTTAAAGACTTTTATGACAAAAACTCAAAGAATACATTATTATGTTAATGGAGTTAACATTGAAAGTTATCACTAAAATTGAACATTGGAAAACGTTTAAAGATTTAAATGACAAACAACTCACAAATGTTTAATTCCTGGCTTTCTATAGTAAACAATCAATCATTTTCATAGTAACGAATAATCCAATTAAGCGAGATAAATTCACTGACACAATAGTCCACCGCGTGATCCTCTCGGATCGCGCGCGGTTCTGTCTATTTTATAAAAACCCTATTAATTACAAATAAAATTGCAGTTCAAGAAATATCGATTAAAACTGCTTGAGACTAAAAGAGATTGTTCCTAAAATCACAGCTAAGAGAAATATTGTTTAAGGACAGAGTTAGAATATTTGACCTTAAAGAGCACAGCGTTTGTAAAAATTGACCTTCGTTGGGTTGTAACACGGAGCCGCGTGTTACATACACCCCCCCCCCGACAATGAAAATTAGTACACCATGAAGGGGGCTAACCTTCCAGGAAGTGTTATTGCTCTGCCGTACCGTGTGATGACTGATTTTGGCTCTGAAAACACTGATTCTGGTTCTTCTTTATCTCGCGTTCTTGGACGGATGGTTAGGTCGAAGTGTTCGAGAAAGTCACGTCCAATGATGTTTCTTGTCGTGTTGGCGATGAACGAATATTTGAAACATCTTTTTGATTTGGAGAACGAGATTGTGTGTACTCGTACCCCAAACGTCGCTATGTTGGAGCCATTGGCGCAGGTCAGACTGCTGGTGTCGACTGGGTGGGTGGGTTCGAGATAATTGTGGCGTAGTGAGCTTACATCTGATCCAGTGTCTATGACAATTCATTCGCCAGAGATTGCGTCACGGATGAGAAAGTATGTTGATAGTGGCAACCGACGATGAGATTGGTTGCTGGCATTAGGGCGTTTGAAGCATGACTTAATTGGAGCCGTCGCTGTAAAGACAATAGTTTGATTGCGCTCTACTGCGAAAGCAACGTGCTTCGAGCCATCAGACGTGGAGCGGCCAACAATCTGGGGTGCTCAGCCTCTGCTGCCGCCGAGGAGGCTGACCCCACCCGTCTTCCGAACCTTCCATGGGCGGATCCTCCTGAGTTGTTGAGGGTGACCGCGCCCATTTGAACGTCGCGTCTGTGCGCGGGTATGTGCAGACGTTTCCGAGGCAATAACGTGTGTAGTGGCCTTCATTGAAAGTGCTTGAATTTCTCAAAATCTAGCTGTTTATTAATTCCTTACTGGCTGTGAGTTCGACGAACCGGGGCACCATAATGTAGGGGTATTTCGCGGGTTGCTTTCTAGTTCATGATTTTATACCCATTCTACATATCAATGGTGGCTATTATTACTACCCGTGCGCCTAATCAGTCTCTGATCTTTTTCGGATGGTTGATGTGAGAAGGCAAAAACATCTGGTCATACGTATATTAGATATAATGTTGCAAATAGCAATATAATTCACCGTTAGTCCAAATTGAATATATGTTAGTCAGCTGTAAAAATAGATTTTTATGCAAAAATAGGTCTTAAACACTATTCACAGTTAAACTAAATTGTCCGTCTTCTAGACGGCAAGAATTAAAATGATTTATGTTTGTAAAGTAACATGTTTCGCACACAAGCAGTTATTCTTACACAAATGTCTGGATCGTAATGAGAATAGTCAAATGATTGAAAATACATGATAATATGAACATAGTAAAATGATTTATGTTTATAAAGAAAAATGTTTTACACACAAGTGGTTATTATTACACAAATGTCTGGATTGTAATGAGTAGTCAAACGATTGAAAATACATGATAATATGAGCCTAGTAAAATTATTTATGTTTATACAGAAAATTGTTTTGTGTAATCCGTTTAAAGACTTTTATGACAAAAACTCAAAGAATACATGATGATGTTAATGGAGTTAACATTGAAAGTTATCACTAAAATTGAACATTGGAAAACGTTTAAAGATTTAAATGACAAACAACTCACAAATGTTTAATTCCTGGCTTTCTATAGTAAACAATCAATCATTTTCATAGTAACGAATAATCCAATTAAGCGAGATAAATTCACTGACACAATAGTCCACCGCGTGATCCTCTCGGATCGCGCGCGGTTCTGTCTATTTTATAAAAACCCTATTAATTACAAATAAAATTGCAGTTCAAGAAATATCGATTAAAACTGCTTGAGACTAAAAGAGATTGTTCCTAAAATCACAGCTAAGAGAAATATTGTTTAAGGACAGAGTTAGAATATTTGACCTTAAAGAGCACAGCGTTTGTAAAAATTGACCTTCGTTGGGTTGTAACACGGAGCCGCGTGTTACACCATAGTGGAATTACTCTTCTTCTTTGAATTATTCGCAGTTTATACAAGTGATTTACTGTTCGTATATGATTCTACGTATCAGAATTTCAGAGTACAATGGATTATTATAATTAAATAAGTTAAAACCATAGCAAACAGTGGATTAATTATTTGTGAATTTTTGCCATTGAAGTTTTTACACGATTTTAGTCTATCCATCATCAGTGACAACTTTTACCAGTGACTTTATTTATATCATCATATATTTTTCAATCGGTTACATGTATTCATCACAATTCAGACGTTTGTGAATGGTTTATTACTTGTGTTGACAGTATATCGTTTTGCTGCCGTCTAGAGCACGGACAGTTTTGTTTAACTGTGAATTGATAATTACTTGTGTATAAGACATTCAATTTTGTTGACAATATTTCGTTTTGTTGCCGTCTAGAGCACGGTCAATTTGGACTAACTATGAATTTTCCATGCAACGTTGTGTACAATACATATGTGATCATTCGAATTAGCCTTCTCACATCACCCATCGGGAAAAGGCCGGGGATTGATCATAAGCACGGATCTCAACAGCAGCTACCAATTAAATGTAGGAAGGGTGAAACATCACGAACTAGATAGCTACCCCGCTAAATACCCCTACAATAGGATTATCCTGTATTGAAAACCTGCGTATTATTTATGCTTCCTTTATTAATTGGTATTATCAGCACAATTTCTAACGGTAACACTGCTCTCCTATCCTGGCGCGGTTGCCATAGGTAACGCTTCATCTAAAAGCAACGACATGCGACAATACTAAGAAGGCCTTTAAGGAAACTGAGTTATTAGTTATTGTAAGTTGTCCTTAATAGAGCCAAGAAAAAAATTATCTCCAAATACCGTCAGAAATTGTGTGGGTTGGAAAAGAGTGAGTGTCCAGAAGTACTTCTAGACACTAAATCTGTCTTTCCTGTTCGTTGTGCTGGCAACATCCCAGCACAATACAAAACATTTTTCGTTAACTAGTGGGCAGAAAGGTAACCTGTTTCTAAATTTGGTTCGAACTCTACTCTAAAGTACTAATCAAGCCTCGCCCAAAGGAAATTTAAACAATTAGCCAATGCGAACGCGCACAAGTACTGTAGACCAATTGCGTGCGACTTCTCATTTATATAAACATGAAGAAATTGTTAGGCAACACATGTTGCTCTTCTCACTTTATATGATTGCTACCTCTCCCTTTGCTGCACTGACTATCTACGCTGATTCTGCTGCTTGCGTTTACATCGTTGTGTTACTTATTCGGCTATTCTTCAGTCACGCTAATCTTCTTGTTTCTACGCATTCAGTCATACATAATCGATCATCGAGTTAAGCGGATTTCTATATGTGCAAGCCATCTCAGTAATGCCGTAGATCTTCAACAAATGTAGTCTAGGTCTTCGAGCGGCAAATAAAACATCCTGCTTCCTCAATTCTTCTTAATTTTGTGAATCTGCTACAATGATCGCCAGCCAACGAGGAGGAAACATAAAGCTATTGTCTAGACAAATTGTGGACATTCATACGCAGCAAACACATGCAATCCCTCACGGCATTTGTCGATGGATGTTTTCATGGCCTTGTTAAAATCCACCAATAAAAACTTCCAACTCCGTATCCTTATTTGTAGTCTTAGTAACGTCCCACGGACCTTCATTTTAGCCGATGCGTTACACTAATTTGAGAAGCCGCACAAACTAATTATATCATGTGGCATATGGTTGGTTAATTACTACGTCAGATTTTGTGTTTTCATATTGGTCTATTGCTATTAAATATAATGACGTATCTCATTGGCATTAAATTACATAATCTCGGCATTTGGCTTTACGCGCGTCAATGCAAACCGAAATATATTGTAACGACACAAATAAATTGCCGACATATTGCGTAAATTAAATTCGATTTGATTTATGTTGCACCAATGAGAATAAAGCGAAACTCGCCCTTAACCAATAGTGTGCAAGTAGACATATATTATTATGGCATGGCTATTTAAGCACGGCAAATTTTCCATGCTGTTCAGTTGTCGCGTTTGCCTTGTGTTAAGTGTGCATGCTGTCGGCTGTCATCACCTACGCTGATTATTGGATTGTCTTCACCAACAATTGGCAACATCAGTGACACCAATCTTGTTGCTGTACAACCAGCGAGACGAGCCAATTAATGCAGAACTTCAACGAAGTTTCCACACCGAGATTACAACGCAACAACAAAAGGAACCACAGCCCAAGTCAAACCAAGGCTCTAGGACATCTTCGCACTGAAGGATCTTTCTCGGCATTTGCAGGAGAACGCACGACCGGCCCTGTTAAGGACCCCCTATCAGTACATAACTCTATATTTATGGCACTTTAACCGAGTTTGTAAGGTCGTACGGCATTTACTTGAAGCTGGGGCGTTTACAAAATTGGCGACCGCGCCAGGATACTGAGTACTGTACTGTTTTTTTCGTATACATAACATTAACTTTCTTTTTCATTTATTTTGTATAAAAATTGATAAACATTTCTTATACGTCTTCTTTACTCTGGTCGTGGTCTTCTGGGAATTTTGTTGGGTATATATTTTCTCTCTAAAGTCGTGGTCTTCTGGGAATTTTGTTGGGTATACATTTTCTCTCTAAAGTCGTGGTCTTCTGGGAATTTTGTTGGGTATATGGGTTCTCTCTAAATTCGTAGACTTCTGGTGAAATTTTTTTGGGTATATTCTCTGTTCAACCTTCCTACGTACAAAACTGGACAGTACGTACTCGACAGGCTCAATTGCGGAAGATATCAATTTTTGGAAGCGGTTACTTTGACGTGTTTTGTGAAGGAACTAATTCATCTGTGTTCTGCGCTCATTCAACTGCGGAAGACTCTTTCAACTGTGGAAGCTGTTAGTGGGTAAGCGTTTCGTTAAAGTATATTTATACATTTTCATCTTGCTTATAAATTTATGCTTTTAAGATCCCGTAAGATTGTTAGAATGTCAGGTCCAATTTTAGATATTGATGTTCCTGTTTGGTATGGAGATAGTGAACTATTCTTTATGCTCATAGACTCCACTTTCTCATTGTTTCCTGATTATGACAGTCATCAAAAACTGTCGAATGTTTTTGCTAAACTACCTTCTGAATTGCAGCGACGGATTTATCCTAAGCTTGAGGCCATTAGGAAGCTACCTAATCCCATTTTGGGCCTACAAAACGAAATAGAATCCTTGCTTGGGCCCACAGAAACTGAGCAGATAATAAATAAATATGCGCAGTTAGACATGCCAAACCTTGGCCCCATCGAAATTTTGAGGGAATTACGGAAACGTTGGTATAAAACAAATATTTCTGACCATGAGGCTAAGGTTGTTTTTATTAACAATCTTCCACAAGCATTAAAACTATTTGCCAGACAGCTTCCCAACACTCTCTCTTTAGATGACTTATCTGAGAGATGTGAGTTAGAATATAGGATTTTGGAACCCAAAGTGAATCCGTCATCCTTTTGTTCACCCCCGCAAGATGATAGGCTCTCCTCTTTAGAGAGGACAGTGGTGAACATGGTTAAAGTTCTAGAAAGATTGGCCATAACGTAATCCGAGCTAAATCAAGTGAATGCTCGACCCAAATTCATGCCCAATACCAATTATAAAGTTAAATACTGTTTGTTGCGAAGAATTAATATATATGCAAATATATATTAGGTGTTGCAAACCTAGTAACAAATTAGTTCATTTGTGACCAGAAGGATAAACCAAAGGAAGCATGAACGGAAAGTATACTCTCATGCAAGCACGAAACGAATGTGCATGAGATTATACTTTCTGTTCATGCTGCCTTTGGTTTATCCTTCTTGTCACAACTGAACTAATTTGTTACTAGGTTTGCAACACCTAAAACATTCTTACACCAATTATAAAGGTAGGCGGCGATCGAGATCCCCGCAATCCTTTAACAGATATGCCCCAAAGAACTGGTGTTATAACCACCAGAAGTTTTTTATTCATGCCAAGTCTGTCTTTGTCGTTCCGAGGAATTTCCGAATGAGTGTCAATTTCCTCAGTTGACGGAAATGACAACAGAACACAGGCGCAAGAGTGCATCAGGATCGGGGAACGTCTGGTGCAAGAAGTAGAAGACTGAACTTTCTGCGCATCAACAGCATCAACCAATTACAATCCGACATCCCTGTCGACTCTTTTTGTCCACGCCGAATTTTTCACATAGAGAGCCAAACGGACAACGCCGGTCGCAATCACCAGCCTACTTGTTTGTATGACCCGGCCAAACAGCCCAACGAGCTTCTGCGCCTTCTTGATTTTAAAATTCGCAAAGAATTCATCGTAGACACAGGTGCAGCAGTCTCAGTTCTCAAGGGTGATTCAATGGCCGAGATGTCGCTGAGCGTTGTTCTCGCAACAGCACCAGGCGAGCCCATACCAACTTAAGGCTGTCGGTACGGCACACTCAGCATAGGTCTACGACGTGAATTTTCTCACAACTTCATCATTGCCAAGGTCTCACATAATATAATAGACCTTGATTTCCTTCTGAAATTTCGGCTCATTGTTGATCTTGCCAATCAAAAGATCATTGACCCCTCCACCGGACTTGAGCAAAGCTTTTGGACACTTGCCTCCAAACGTTTAGAGTTACAGGTCATTCAGCCAAATCCAGTGCATCATTCAGCACAGATATCAACAGCTCTTCAGAAAAAAAAGTCCCTTTTAACCTTAACAAGTCAGAGCTACGAGTCTCCAACACGATGTACCATATCGTCACAGAAGGACAACCTATTGCACTCAAGAAGCGACCACTGGCCCCTGCTAAGCTGAAAGTTGCCCAAGAGGAATTTTCAAGGCGTTTGGATGAGGGAATCATCAGACCATAAAAAAGTTCATGGGCGTCACCACTGCACTTAGTCTGCAAATCAAACGGATCGTACAGAGCCTGCGGAGATTACCGTAAGCTAAATTCAGTGACAAAATCTGATGCATATCCTATTCCAAATATTAACATCTTACTTGAAAAACTCAACGGCAGCAATTTCTTCTCAGTGATTGACCTCAGACAAGCCTACCATCACATCCCGGTAGCACCAGAGGATATCGAGAAAACTGCAGTCATCACTCCATTTGGCCTTTTCGAATATCTTTACATGCCTTTTGGACTTAAGTGTGCTACACAGACATTTCAAAGATTCATGGACAACATACTTCGCGACGACTCTGCTTATTGTATGTCATATCTCGATGACATTATGGTATTCAGTCCAGATCTAGAATCTCATGCGAAGCATCTACGAAATGTCCTCTCACGCTTATCCAACCACGGACTCAAGATCAACTGTGACAAGACGCAGATTGCAACTACATCCGTGGACTTCTTAGGGCATCGTATCACGGCCCAAGGTATTCAACCGTTGCCGTCAAAGACGAATTCAATCAAGAATATCAAGTCACCGAGGACTGTTAGCGAGTTGCAGAAAATCCTGGGAGTACTAAACTATTATCGCAAGTTCCTTCCGGGCCTTTCAAAACAACTTTATCCTTTGTGCAGGCACCTGCGGAACCGAAAAGGACTTAGCAAGAATTCCATCATTGCTTGGTCATCCGAAGACGAGGAATTACTTCGACTTGCCATCAACTCGTTAGCAAATGCCACAATGCTAACACATCCAGATTTTGAAAAACCATTTCTACTCACGACAGATGCTTCTGAATTCGCTATTGGAGCCACGTTGGAACAAGAGATCGACGGAGTTCGGAAGCCTATCAGTTTCTACTCGCGTACTCTCCAACCAGTAGAAACGAGGTACGACACTTTCGGTCGAGAACTTCTCGCCATCCACGACGCAGTGCGCCATTTTATCAGCATCATTGGCAGTAGCAGATTTGTTGTTTTCACAGATCATGCACCATTAGTTAGCGCACTTCGAAACGCAACTTCATCTATCGCCAAGTACCCTGCCAGAGTGGAAAGACAGCTTTCACGTCTAAGCGAATGGCAATTTGACGTCTTTTACGTCAAGGGCAAACAGAACTTCATTGCAGATGCCCTGTCCAGGCCAGACGTCTCTCTACAACCACCTTCGCCGTCACCATTCACTGTCAACTCCGTGGCACTCAGTGAACCTGCACTAACGCCAACTCTCCTGCGAACGGAACAACGCGGTGACATTCACATTCAAAGATCGATAGCCCGTCACCCAACCAAGTTCATATTCCGTCTGTGGGAAGGCTTACCAATTGTTTACTCTACGGGTACGCAGCCCAACAAGCCAGTTCTGTCGACCAGCCTTCAGAGAAACGTTTTCGATTCAATGCACTCAATTTCTCACCCGGGAAGCCAAGCGACTGTCCGACTACTCACAGATCGTTTCTGGGGTCACAGACTTAGGCAGAATGCTTCTCCTCTGATTGTTTCAAAACCACCTTGCGGTACATGGGATGCATCTTAAGCCAGACGACTGCCTACCATCCCCAAGCTAACGTTATGGTAGAGAGAATGCATAGGGAACTCAAAGCTGCTTTAGCATCCTCGTCCATTAATGGCAACTGGGTCGATGCACTACCTTTAGTTCTGCTTGCCATGCGTTCCCGTACTCGTGAATCCATTAAAACGTCTGCGTCACAACTCTTGTATGGCATGGATCTACGCCTGCCTAGTCAGCTCCCACGTCTATTACCGGCACAAGATGACCCACAAGACGAAGCTACCCGCCTTCGACTTCATTTCGGTAACATGTCTGAACAGCAGCCGAGACATACGCCTCGTCCAGTCTTCGTTCACCCACAGCTCCACAGCTGCAAGAGAGTACTCGTTCGCAACGACAATGCTGTTGCACCACTACAACCAAAGTATCGCGGTCCTTACCAGATTTTGCTCAGACAACCAAAATACTTCATTATTATGCAAGGCGCTACACCGACATCAGTAAGCATAGACAGGTTGAAACCGTTTATCGAACCGCCTGATCCTGAGAGCGTTCAACCTTCTACACACGTCTCAGGCTCCGTCTGCCCACAATCTCAATATCCTGCTTTGTATAACGCGTAATTGATTTTTTTTAAACATTAACATTAACTATCAAAATTTTTTAACCTTACGTTATTTTTCGTATTTGTCTCACGTGGCATAACCAGCTGTTCTTAGCTAACAATTGTGTAGCATTTTTGAACAGTTCTTTGGTATTATGCCATCTCTGAGGCAATGTTCGTGTACATATTTTTATGCAGTTACCTTTGATTTTAATGTATATATTTTTACATTATAATGTATTTCTCACACATGACATCACACTGCCTATTTTGGTATGACCAGCTACTTAGAGCTAACGCTTTCGTGTAGCAACACTAAGTAGTGATCAGCTTCATATCATGGTACAGGCCACTTTCAATGCATATCTCAACTTCATCAATTGCACAAAGACCACTCTACAAATGTCATGACCACAACGTCGAGCACTCTAGCTCCTTTGGTCGTATACAAACACATTGACGACGATCCAACCTGCTTAGGTTTTAACTTAAACCTGGCAAATTCAGAGGCGATTTACCTCGAAATCTTCACGCTGCGGCTCCCAAAACTTACACTGCTCTATTTTGCCTCACGTGGTATGACCGACCACTAGAGCTAACAATTTGTGTAGCAATTCCTAGTGGTTACCTGGCATCATATCATTGTTGAAGCAACCAACAAGCATACTTAAGCCCAGCATTTATGGTACATTATTTTTTTTGCTTAACTTGGTTCGAACTCTGTCATGCATTTCTTATCTAGCCTCGCAGAGAGGATTTTTTCCTTTTTTCAGAGAGGAAAGTGTTGTAACGACACAAATAAATTGCCGACATATTGCGTAAATTAAATTCAATTTGATTTACGTTGCACCAATGAGAAAAAAGCGAAACTTGCCGTTAACCAATAGTGTGCAAGTAGACATATATTACTATGGCATGGCTATTTAAGCACGGCAAATTTACCATGCAGTTCAGTTGTCGTGTTTGCCTTTTGCTTTGCGTTATGCGTGAGTGCTGTCGGCTGTCATCACCTACGCTGATTATTGGATTGCCTACACCAGCAATTGACAACATCAGTGTCACCAATATTTTTGCCATACAACCAGCGAGACGAGCCAATTAATGCAGAACTTCAACGAGGTTTCCACATCTAGATTACAACACAACAACAGAAGGAACCACAGCCCAAGTCAACCAAAGGCTCTAGGACATCTTCACACTGAAGTATATTTCTCGACATATGCCGGAGAACGCACGACCGGCCCTATTAAGGGCCCCATATCAGTACAAAACTCTTTATTTATGGTACTTCAACCGAGTTTGTAACGTCGTACGGCATTTACTTGAAGCTAGGAGTTTACAATATTAATTAAAATTTAATTTAAACTGTGTTTTACTTTATGGATATCACAATTGTTTACGTCCGCCTATTTTAAGAATGGCTGCGCGACTTCCTGCGATCGTTATAGATAATGGTACTGGGTAATTAGTTTAGCATTCTTTTATTACGATTGAAGATATACAAAGATCGGGTATGCTGGTAATTCAGAACCGCAAACAATTATTCCATCATGTGTTGCCGTAAAAGAGGGTAAAATAGGTGGTGCAGCGGCGCGTCGTGTTACCTCTGGACTTGAAGACTTGAATTTCTATATTGGTGATGAGGCTATTGCTATGGACGGAAAATCAGAATTTTCCAACAAAGTAATTAATTATATTACAAAAATTTCTTATTGATATACTTATCTGTTCAAACATTACCACATCGGTATTGCTTTCGTGAATTTTATACTGTCAGAATTATTTATATCTAAATGAAAGGACAGAATTAGTGTATTTTCCTGATTGGTTTTCAATAATTTTAATGGCTTTGTCACCCCTTTGGTTTTGTATGTATTTTTGCTTTTTGTTGCAGCATCGTAACATCGATCTAATGTTTTTTTTGTATTTCAAATGGATAATCGAAGAAAATAGTAATCATACCCTCCCTTTAAACGCGCGTTGCGATGCAGTTATCTTTACAATGTCTGTTTCAAGTTCGTTTTATATTTTGCATAAAAATTCTCTTTGTCTCAACACAATTATCAAAGCTGTAATAGTTCTTTACCGTTGCGCAGGTTGCACGATCCTTCTTTTGACTATGATATTGATCTGGTCAAGTTTTAAACCGGATGACCCTTGCCATAAAATAAAATATATAATAATGGATATGAAATACTTAATTTTATTAAATAAATTTGAAAATTGGTATAGACACATTCGAATTTCTCTTTCGATGTAAACTTTATGATTTGTGGGCTATTTTTCCATCTGAACCAGTGGTTTGAAGCATATTTGAAAATATTTACCAAGTTTCACAATACCGGATGCCAACTATAACTCCAATAAATGCGAATAAATTACTGCTTTCAATAATTTGCTATAAGATTGAGAAAGAATTTGATTATATATAATAGTTTGTTTCAAGTACACGTAGGTACATAATTGATATTCGAAATGAAGATTGCGAACTTGCTTTTGCTTTGTTTAAACGATTGTTGTTTTATTGTACATTTTATATGAAGGAAAATATATATATATACATATATATATATATATATATATATATGAAAGAGAGAAAGAAGCAATGCTTATGCATTGATGTAGAGGCCTTTTGGTCACTACCATAGGAGAGCCCATGTGTTGCCAGATCTGTTATTCCAATGTGTCTATAATGATTACCAAATTTCTCATTTCTTTCAGCACCTCCCCTTAGGCTAGCTTTCTTATGATCAACTGCTTTGGGTCTTCACACTTAATGCTGTTATCCATCATATCAGAATAAGATCTATTACAACAAAGTGCGATTTCTCATCGTCTCACTGATTGCCGTAGCATACCTGTATGAAAGCAAAGATCCTAAAATTAGAGAACAATCAATTTACCTTCGTCGAATTTGAGATACTTCTGTAGAGGCCCTTTGGTCACTACCATAAGGGGGTCTCTTGGATGCCAGGCCCGAAAATCCATATATGCGGAATGATGATCTATCTTGGAATATTTAAGTTCCTCTGAACTATCTTTTAAGCTACAATCCTTAATTCCACTAGACAACTGCTCTGTATCCTCAGTATTTAATAAACCAGCCATAATATTATTAAATTACTTGCAATTTATATATTATATTAAATAAGCTTACCAGGATACGCTGATATCCACAGATTACAGAATCAGCTGACTGAGACCTTAAAACAAATATCCACGTCAGTTACCCGAAGCAAATTTGTTGTTCTATTCGCTGATAATTAAAAAGGACAATCTAAAAGAAGATTAGAATAATTTATTAGCAAAGATATCGTAGATGGAACCACGCAGTGTTCCGCTTGTGCAATTCAGCAACTCAGATCAAACTATCACCTTCTCCTTCGACAAGGCAAGTCAAAAACGTCGACAATATGAACAAAAGAACTTCCAAAACAATTAACAATTTTTTTTTCAAAAATTACAATATTGTTTTACGAAACCAGCGATAACATCAAATGTCCAAAAATAAAACTGATTTATTTTTATACGAGGAGTTAATTGATGTCCAATAATTAAATTAACCTCCACACTTCTCAAGATATGAGAATAATTTGTGCCCAATTCAATAATTTATTATCAAGATTCAAATACGGGAAATCAGATATAACCGTGGTAGCACAAAGAAGAACTTATCTTGCGTCGACAAATTCTCGATAAGAATTAATGTGCTAGTCAACAAAGAAAATTCCCAAAAACAATATATTTAAAAAACAGCTTTCGTTAACAAATTACCAGTAACTTTAAATTAAATGAACATTGGTAATACAAGTGGAGATAACAAGTATTTAAATCAAGTTTGCGATCTTAATATTAACACTGAATCATTATATACATACGTTTGTCAGTATAAACTAGGCATTGTATAATGTAGAAAAGACAATTCATCCAATAGCTCGCTTTCATCCTTATTGGGAACTAACCACGTACTGTCTAGAATTTGCCGCGGACAGGGCTCGAACTCAGGCACTTATATTTCAAAATCGGTTGCTTTAGCTACAGCAAGATGGCTCAACTTTTAATCTTAAGTTAAATAGCATTCTAACCTTGAACTTCTTGTCTTGGTTGGATCTAAGTGACCCATTTTGTCCGTCAATGTTCCTACAAACCAATCTAATGAGCTATAGGCCCAATCGTGATAATTTGGAGCGTCTATAAGAAGATCTCCATTTAAACGCAGTGGCTCTACAAAAAGCTCTGTCATAGATATTTATAGCTGTTTTATGTACCTGTTTTGCATTCCAAGCAAAACTACAGGCAAATAATGTATCCAGTGTATCGTAATGCAGCCTTCAGTTCCCTGTGTATCCTCTGAACTATCCCATTAGCTCTGGGATTAGCTGCATTTATGTGCCTCACATTGATTCCATGGCATTCAGTGACCTGAGAGACGGTTTAGACATAAACTGATTAACACGATCACTAGTTAACTTTCCCGGCACATCATATCCTGTCACCAAATTATACAAGAACATAAGTAAAACTACCTGAACTGCCATATCCTTTAGGAATGCAACTTCAAACTGCCGACTGAATCGTTCAACCATTGTGAGAAGATACCTCTGATTATATATTTCGGGAATTTCTACAATATCGATGTTTACATGTATAAAATGACCCGCTTGCATGCAATTTGTTTTTGCTACTGTCTTAGTATGTCGCAAAACTGCAGGTTTGACACCGTGCATATGCCCTTACCGAAGCCCCTTTGTATTTGGATATATTTAGCCATATATATTTACCAGGGACCAACGTGATATTTGCGTTAATATAGAACGGCGACTAGATACATGGAGCTGTTGAATTACTTTGTAACTTAATTCCAACGGTACCTACGGTCTTGGCTAGCTCCAACCGCTTTGCATTTACTCACTGACTCCTTATCCAAAACCGCTACTAGAGGATCCACAATCTAAGTTTCTACTAAAGGTTGGGTAAAATCAGTCGAAAATGCAATAGAGCCTACGAGTGGCTCCGATCGGATCAGATCTGTGTCTGCTACGTGCAATCTGTTGGGTGTGTTTGCCACCACATTCTTTTTTCCCGAAATATTATAAATGGTGAAGTCATTCTGCTGGTCGGATTATTTATGAATTCACCTGTCGGGAAAAAATAAGCCTATTTGTATTATCAGGGATAATTATCAACGGCTTATGGTTATATACCAGTGAAGCATTAGTCATTTTTTTTGCTTTTGTATGGTTTTGCACGATGAGTATGATATGATCAGTCAATACGGTGAACTGATGTTCGTCCAAATGGTGCCTGAAAAGCAGAACTGCAGCATAAGTCGTAAGCGATTCCTTCCCTAGCGTATGATATCGCTTTTCACGTTCTTGGAGTTTCATAATATAAAATCCTATCGACTTGAAGATTCCATTTTTTTCTCTGATGTAGCACTGTACTTAGAAAGCATCTGTGACCAGCTCAAATGGCTTAGTCCAATCGACTGGTGCCAATATGGTTATTTTGATCAACGGGTCTTTTTCTCTCTAAATTTTCTCATTGTTATCTTGGCTAATATTTATAGGCAAGAACGTATTGATTGTACTAATATCATGCACCAAATGTCGAGTTAGAGCTCCAAAAGTTCAGGCTAAACCTGGTATAAAACAACGGTAATAACTTATCATCGCAAAACGTCTACACATTTTTGAGGCTCTTTACCATTATTGGACTTTGGTTGGCGCCTTATAGTTAATATTCGAATGTGGGGCAATCTATTTCCATCACATCGGATCAAACTACGCTCACCTCGTTACCCATGTTTATTAATAATTTAAAACCCCTTAGTTCATCCGTTATGATGAACCTGTTGCAACATCCTCGAGATCTTCACGAGAATGTGACCTACCCCTGCCTGAATTTTCGACCTTGTGTTTCGCAAAACACCTATATCGTCATAAGATACTAAGTTTATTCTATATGGCCAAGAACCTTTTTTGTGTTACGGCACACAATTTTGGTTCGTGTTGTCGATATACTTTATCTAATCCTATGAGCTTCTTTGTCCACTCACATTCTAATGTCTCATAAACATCCAGTGTCTCAATCATGCAAGAGGTTTTGCTATAAATTAATATATATATATATATATATATATATATATATATATATATATATATATATACCTAATAGATTTGACATGCAGTCAATCATAAAATTCAGATGAAAGTTGGTTTCCAATTTTTCCTGAAGTAGTAAGTCAGTGATTTGCTTAGTTCTTTTGGTCTGATACCTCTTTTGAAGCTCAAATGTATTATATGGTTCATTGTCCATGATGAATTTCTTAAACCTGGACAAGTTCTCTTAACATATCCTGGCAATGAACAACTGGCCAAGAAAAACATTTACGTTTGGTCGGTAACCCTTTGTTGAAAAACATTTTCGCGTCACCAACCTAATGTGTGTGGTTTTCTTGTCTATACGTCGTAAAAATCATTCTAAGGTGTTATATAATTAATAATTATATACTCTCTCTATGTAAAATTAATCCATTTTTATTTGTGGACAATTGAAGTTATTTTAATC
The DNA here is from genome assembly GCA_029291075.1 of Eudiplozoon nipponicum. Taxonomy (NCBI): domain Eukaryota; kingdom Metazoa; phylum Platyhelminthes; class Monogenea; order Mazocraeidea; family Diplozoidae; genus Eudiplozoon; species Eudiplozoon nipponicum. The sequence continues at coordinate 20,958 of JAQBSW010008561.1, forward strand.
AAGGTTGCGATCTTGATTAAAAATCTTCACCTATTGTGTACATACATTTGTCATTATGAACTAAGTACAGTATAGTACGGAAAAGGAGATTCAACCAGTAGACCAGTTTCGTCCTTATTGAGAACTCATCACCTACTCCTTAGAATTTTCCGTCGACCGGGCTCAAAAGTTGGCACGACTATTTCGGAATCTGATGTTCTAACCTGTAAGCCACTCTGCCGCATTTTACACACAATTTTCAGTTATAAACTAACAAATGCCTTTTGGTTAGCCTTTTCTTTTGGTTGAGCCTTTATGGTATCCCTTTGGACCATCCTCAATCTGTCTATATAGAACAGACACTACGCTATATGGAGAAGTTGTATTGAAATGAACTTTATTATATTGATATTATAGGTTAATCCAAAAATATTAATTTTTATATGACAAAAAATTGTGTGTAGTATGCGGCAGGGTGGCTCATTGTTTAGAGCACCAGATTCCGAAGCAGACGTGCCCAGGTTTGAGCCCTGTCCGCGATAAATTCTGTACCGTACGTTAGGAGTTTCCAATATGGACGAGACAGGTTAACTGGATGATTTGCCTTTTCTACACTATACAATTCTTAGTTTATAATGACAAATGTATGTTATGTTCTTATATCAAGATCACAATCTTGATTATAGTAACTGTTGTCAACGCCCGCGCAACCTATATTCATTTCAATATCACTACCATATGTAGCGTGTTGTCCGTTCTATAATAACAGATTGAGGATTGTTATTTGGAACTTAATATCTAAAAGGATTCCATATAGGGTGCACCTAAAGGAAATATTAACCAAAAGAGATTTGTTAGTTTATGACCAAAATTTTTGTGAAGTGTGCGGCAGAGTGGCCTACAGATTAGAGCACCTGATCTCAAAGCAGTCGTGCCCAACTTCGAGCCCTGTCCGCAGAAAATTCTGGGCAGTACGTGACGAGTTCCCAATAAGGACAAAACCAGTCTACTGGCTGAATTACCTTTTCTACACTATACAATTCTTAGTTTATACTGACATATGTAAATAGCTAATGGTTCAGGTGCTGGAAGATTAGCTATCTGTCTAAGGTCATTGAATTATTTGTAATTTTAGCTTTTTATAAAGGCTAAGAGAGCATTTTGTGCATTTCAACGAATGTATGCTAAGATGATATAATCAGGAGGTAAATATAATCCAATTCTTTTTCTCGAGTTTAATGAGTGAGTAAGCTTGTAAGCAGAGATGTTGGATAGGCCCTTTATCCATATATGTTTTTCAGTGTAAACTAAGCTTTGTATAGTGTAGTTAAGGTTATTCACCCAGTAGACCAGTATCGTTCTTATTTGGAACACTTCAAATTCTGCCCAGAATTTTGCCTCGGACAAGGCTTTAAACTGTGCACTTCTGCTTCGAAGTTTGTAACTCTAACCACTGAGCCACCCTACGTATGCTGCAGAAACTTTTAAGTTATTTACTAACTGATATTTGTTTGATTAGCCTTTCCCTCAGGAGTAGCCTTTAGGGCATCTCTTTAGACAAAATCCCAACTAGCCACACTCAGTCTGTCATTATAGAATAGATATCACGCTACCTGGTGAAGCGGTATTCAATTGAACGACCATTAGTTGCGCAAGCAGTGATAATAATTATTAAGGCTATGATTTTGATATAAAAATCAATACTATTACATATTTATACATTTTCCACTATAAACTAAGCATTGTAAAATGTAGAAAAGGAAATTCCTTCGTAAGAAAGGGTCGTCATAACTGGTCTCACTAGATGCCATATAGGCTCCACCTGAAGGTAAGGCTTATCAAAAAAATTAGTTTGTATATAACTTCAAATTGTATGTAGAATGTGGTAGGGTGGCTCAGTCGTTAGAGTTGCAGACTCAGAAGCGGACTTGCTCAGATTTAAGCCCTGTCCGAGGCAAAATTCTAGACAGAATATGAAGTGTTCCGAGGAAGGACGGAATCGGTATACTGAATGATTAGCCTTTTCTACATTATACAATGCTTAGATTATACTGGCAACTATATATATATATATATATATATATATATATATATATATATATATATATATATATATATAATGGGATACCGTTTATTTCAAGATCGCAACCAATGATTGTTTAATTATAGAAGTCGGAAAGATACAAGTTTGTATTATCTTCATTGTTGTAATTGGTAATATGTATACATTTCAGAGTGATTTGCGTTAAATATCTTGTGTTGAAATACAATTTAGATAGTTTTCCTAAATATTAGACTGAAGCTGGTGTGAATGGGAAGTACCTTTGTTAACTGTATTGTTTGTTACGATTTATTATAAATTTTTGTTGGTGTATGCTCCAATCTTAGTGCCATTAAAACTCTTGCTTTTAAGGTGCCTAATTAGTTTTCTGAATTGGCTTAATTTTCTTTTTTAGGATTGTTTTATTAAATTATTTGTTTTGGTATAGTATACTGATTTGTTGATTTTAGCGCTTTTTTGACTGGTTTTCGATTAATTTATGACGCTATTTGATTCGCTTTACCCTCTTGCGACTTCATTTGTGTTTGCGAGGTTTTTGTTGGTGTGAATTATTTGGCTGTTCTTTTGTGGTAAGATTAGATTGAATGTAGAGATTCTTGTAGCTTGCGGTGAAGTTTATCGGTTGGTGACTTTGGGGTTTTAGTTTGTGGATTGTTTATGATAATTGAATGTCACATTAATTCATACATGGTAGAGTTGGTTTACTGGGTTTCGTCTGTGGTAGAAATTGGTCTGTGGAAATGAAAGGAGTGCAATTGCTGAGATACATGATAATAGGTTCATTCTGCTATTGCTGATGATATAATCATTTTATAAACACATTTTACGATGATAACCAATTGTTAATAATGTTAACAAAAGTTTAACCAAAAGAAAACGGCCTTTTTATTAAAATGACCTAATGTACGAAAATAAGCAGTATTCCAAAATATAACGTTATGAACATTAATAAACTGTAAATAGTATTCTGTACATACAAGAATAAAATGATTAAACATTAGTTCTGCTACAAACAAAGCTGGTAAACTGCAAAAATAATGTTCTGTACAAACAAGATTAATATTACTGTAAATAAGGGCATTATATATATATATATATATATATATATATATATATATATAGGTGTTATTTCGTAATAAATTATTTTAATGGCTTATTTTAGGTTTTCTTTTTTTTAATTTTTGATAGTGGCCCATTCGACATGGAATTGTGGACGACTGGGATCTAATGCAACGAATGTACCAGCAGATAATCTTCAGATATCTGAGGGCTGAACCCGAGGATCACTATTTTCTGCTGGTAGGCCTTATTAGTAGTAAACTGTTAGATGAAACATGTTTAATGAGACTAATTTTTCCGTAACCAAAACATTAAATATAGTCGCACTACTTTTTGAATTGGATTGTGCGTCTTTATGCACTTTGTGTCCACTTAAGTCTAATCATTGTACGCATTGACATGATTAAAAAAGCAGGATTTGAAACCACTGACTAGGCTGACATGACGACTGGCTGGTTCTGGTCAGTTGTAATGACAAATTTATCAAGAACATTATCTGCATGTTGTTGGAGTCTTGTTCACATCAATTATGACTTTAAGACTCGTTAGGCTATAGTGGTAACCTTTAGTCAATATGCAATCAATACAGCGATGAATTGCATCGTAACACGACAATGAAGTACAAGTAGTTCTGTGCAGTTTTAGTAGTAGTAGTAGTAGTAGTGGTTGTTGTCGTCGTCGTCGTCGTAGCAGAAGACTTCATCGTCGTCGAAGTATTGGTAGTGGTAGAGGCAGTAGTGGTAGTGGAGGTGGTATTAGTATGAATAGTAGTAGTAGTAGCAGTAGTACAATTGGTGATTGTTGTAGTAGTCGTAGCGGAAGTGGTCGTGGTAGTAGTATTAAAGTAGTAGTAGTACTGCATTACTGTCATACTTGCATACATAAGAACGGTTTATACATAAATACACACACATGCTCACGAACGTGCTTATAAACGTACATACACAAAAAAACATAAATTTAAAGTTCTCAGTGTGGCGAGACAATGCCAACTTTTTCTTTTCTTCGATCTATTTCTATGAATGGTTGCAGTTAACCTCTGTCTTCACAATGAGATCACACCAACACTAATACTGTGTGTTTTCTTTAAGGCTTGGCAACCATGACTGCGTTCAGGAATCGATCCCTTGACTATTTGGTTCAAAGCTATATTAGTTTTCTCGAAAGTCCACACATAAATATATCTTCGCTATAAACTATGCGTGCCGTAACGCAACAAATGCAAGTAATCAAGTTAGTCGATTTCGTCCCATATATATATATATATATATATATATATATATATATATAAATTAAAACGAAGCATAATATAATAATAACATTAATATCGAAATTAACAGCGCCAGAATTTTACACGATATGATGAGCGATTAATAATGCCGTCAGTTGTGACTAGAGAGAGAGGCAGCAACATTCGTACACACAATAGCTTACAAACCAAAGGCCTGATAATAGCTCAAATAACCATATTTAACATCATTCTGAAGGACACCTACCCAATCACATGCACTCACACTTTTGCACACACAGATCAAAACGATAAATCTAAATCACAAGCATCATCTTGTAGTGTAATAAGAAGGTCACCTACATCATCACAGACACACCTATGTGCACTCACATAGCAACACAAGCCAAAACACAAATCTCAAGCCTACATTTTTAGTATCCACTAAGAAGGCCACCTACACGACTGAAAGCACACGCACACGCACATGCGCATGCGCGCTCATAAATCAATACAAGAATAACAGGATATCAGGCATCACTTCGTGATACAAAACAAAGCAACCCGTCACGCACACTTAAAGCAATATGTAAACGGCTACATACAATCACGCGGGTGTTTTAAATAATACTAAAAGGGGATTTCGGATAAGCAGCATCTACACCAAACCAGATTTTTAGCTGAATCTTTTATTTTCATAGATTTATTTCACACATGTGTTCGTACTAGGTTGCCGTGGATCACAAGAACTAACCGGCATTTACCATACAAACGTATTGACTATGCAATTGCTCCAGCCGGCACAACTTGGAGTTGAGACACGACACAGGCATCGCGAATTTCAAGTTTCTATGTAAAGCCAAAACAGACATATCCAATTTAATTCACATAAAATCATAACATTATCAATGCCAAAAGCAAATAGCACTTCGTCATCTACAACAACGACAACACTTTCAGGTTAAAATCCTCATCAGAATAAGTGTTTATACACATGTTTCGGATAAAAGTAAAGAATAGAATATAATAAGAGTAGTTGTGATCATATAAAACACAGGATAAGTCAGGAAAAATAACCATTTACAAGGTAGATGGCCAGACAAATTCATTATCAGCAGATAATAACTCATATAATCAGTCTAAAACAAACTTAAATGGCGAAGAACTTATCAACCAGCGGTTAACATGGAGAAAATTTAATGCTCTATTTCATTACAATTCTGGAATAATAACTGCATGAAGGCTTATGAAGTCACAGATGATCAATCTGGAAGCATACAAATTATTGGATTTTAATAATGAAACAAATAAATAATCTTAATCGAGGCCTAGACCTTGATATAAGTGCCTGACCCATTATGTAAAAACATGTAGTGTAGAAAAGGCGATTCATCCAGTAGACCGGTTTCGTCCTCATTGGGAACTCATCACGTATTGTCCAGAATTTGTGCGCGGCAAATATCAAGGTCGCAACCTTGATTATAGTGATTGTTATGAGCGGCCGCGCAGCCAATGTTCGTTTAATTATATATCTGAACATCTTGCTCTACTTTTTAAGGAGTTTAGGTTGGAGTAAAAAGCATTATTGCTATTATCTGCGCTTCAAACAGTGAGTTCATATGCGGATACCACGAAAAGGCAACGTTGATATAGGTTTCTGGCATTCATTTTAATAGATGTATTTAGGCGTTACAGACAAAGTTGGCGGTTTACAGGGATCCATTCACTTAAACAGATTTCAGCTCGTGTAATTATGACGATACTGACGCTCCATTTACCGGCTTGAGGAGACTCCGTGGAAAGAGATGTTCGAAGCCAATAATGCGTAGATAAGGGAGTTCCACCCAGTTCTATTATGCTCGTAGGATCCTTTACTCTGGTTTCAGATATGCAACAAATGTCGACTTCGAATTTATCCAACGTACATGCAAGGGCTTCTTGTTGTCGACAGTTGGACAAGAACACATCTGATTTTGTACAATGAATGACTTTTTTTGTATTTCAACATCATTTACACGCGCTATTTCTGTCTCCTTGTTTATTATCGCTCCCTGTGTTACTGTAGACGGAGCCACCGCTAAACACACCGGAGAATCGGGAGTACACTGCAGAAATCATGTTCGAGACTTTTAACGTTCCAGGACTCTATATAGCTGTTCAGGTACCAAAATGTTTTATATAATTTTTTTTTAAATTATCGTTTATGTTACCCATTTCTTCATGTCACACACACATGTGTATATATATATCATTACAGAAAGCAACATAATATGCGTTAATGATTGATACTCTGCTGCAATAAATATAATAAAATATTAAAAATCTCTGTAATAATATATTTATGTAAAAAATAATTATATGCAGTCGAGCATGATATTAAATCTACGTCAGTCCCACGTACTGGATCTAGAGCTAGTAACATATGAAACAAAATTTGAGCATTTACTAAGGAGCTCCAACTTCCTTATTGACAAGACAACCTGAGAGCATATTTGCTACTTCTGATTACACCGAGTCCCTTGGGTACGTGGTATCTATTACAGAAATTGTACTTGATTGAACCCTGGCCCGAAAGCTGTGCCAGCCATGCAGCGAATGGGGCTCACCGCTGGCTTAATTTGACTATAACATTGCGCAACACTCTTTTAATGATAAATAAAAGTTTTCCGGAAATTTTTGCGATTGACACAGGTGCTCGACAGGGATTTATCATTGTTGTCGGTTCAGTTTGCTTAGGTTACCGCGAAACGTGGAGAGGAGATCGGTGATGGCTGACGTTAATCGCCATTAATTGCATTTAGGATATGTTCATCCGGTAGAGTCTCCAAAATTATCGCTAATACTAGTTTCGATGCAAAGCTAAGATTGAGCTAAATGACGCCCTGCTGCCAGTTGCCAACAGACTCATTTAAAATAGCAGATGTTCTAAACAGTTTTTTGTTAGCCTTTGCAACTTCAGTATCCATTATTTTAATAATTATGCTTTCAAGTGTCACTGTGGACGACTTCATTTGAAATTGACTGAATACGCACTGATAAACATGCGGCTGGAAAGACGCAACTCCTGTACACCCCATTTTATCTGATAACATGTTTAGTTGGCTTACGACGGATTGCCGGATTCTGCCGGTGAGTGGCCAGTAACCACGAAACTTCTGAGTCAGCGGGATTTCTTTTGTTTCATGTTTACTGTTGAATATCATCCTGGTCACATTTGATCTTGCTATACTGAAATTGAAAATTTCTACATTTTTCGTCTCAGCTTGTCACGTCAGGATTATACTCTACATTCGTCGCCAGTATACTGTCAGGAAATACATTCAATGTTATTAAAAATCTCTTTCCAAGTTTGGATTGAAGCTAAAGTGCATATCTAAATGTAAATAGTTTCTGGGTAAGAGGGATATCGCTCTAACCTTGCCTTCTCCTAACATAAATTATCGTCGATGAGGATATAGTCGTTGCTCTCCAAGAGATTGAAGCGAAAACTAAAGCTTCATAGGTGTATCGAGAAATATTTACTTTAAGTATGTAGAATGTCAGAACACAGTGGCTTGATACCTGCATATGTGTGCAAGTCTATTGTATGCATCATTTATTGATTTTTCTTGCGTTCTATTTGGTATGAATGCTTATTTCTATGTGAATTTATTGTTGGATTCTATTGAGATATTTGCATGTACGCTTGAATTAGCTCTCTCTATCTATCTATCTATCTCTCTCTCTCTCTCTCTCTCTCTCTCTCTCTCTCTCTCTCTCTTACACACACACAGCAATACTTTTACATTTGATTTAAATGTTTCGTGAGCTAATTTTGCTGAAATTTAGTGCAGATTCTGTTTCTTATTTACCGATCTTACTGTCACTTTTGGTTATTCGGCAGTTCTCGAGGTTCTCTTTAGTAGGCTGTAAAACGTGCTTAGTTTATCATTGCAAGTTTTAGTAGCTTAATCACACTGTTATTTAAATGATTATTATCCAGATGTTATTGCAGTTTTCAGACACCTGCGAATGATTTACTCTATGAAGCGAACCAATCGTTTACTAACTTGCAAACTTTACAGCCTTCTTCTTATTTTAAGTCTTATCTCAAATAATTTCCGGTCTAACAAGTATAGAGTGACTCCATACACAACAATAAGTTTTTGGTTTACTTTACTTTACTCTACTGCGGCTGACTCCTTGTGGAGGATAAGCCGGCTCCATTGATTTCATGGAGTTTCTTGGGAATTTGGTACAAGTGGTGTCCCCTCACCACTCGGCTTTTTGATCGAGGACGCACCTCTAGCCTTTGCACATCCAAGCGCAGTCTGCAAGGCAGCAGTAAGTTGCATGGTTGCCGGTGGCTGTTGAGAGCTCATTCGCCATTCGGAAGTACGGGGTACTGTCCAGGAGTCCATGTAATCCTGTGGCTGTTGAACCCTTTTGTGGCGGGGAACACACGCCGAGTCATGGTGCCGTCGTCGGGCTCATGTGGTATTTTATAGGAGATCCGATTGCCGGTCGGAAATCCACCACGCCCTGGTGACACCACCGCCATAGCCCCGTTAGCCCATGTACGATCGGCCATCGAGACATGGTTGACACCGTCGTACCACGTTGAGGAGGGGATGGACTTTACGACGGGTTACCGTGTTCTAAATGTGTCCGTATATATGCGACTGGAGGTAACCTTTGCCTTGTGTTCTCTAAATAGCTCTTAGACTACAAAGTCGTGTCTCGTTAGCAGCCGGGTTTATTAATTTAATTCATGTGTGAGATGCCGGAATATTGAATAATGTTAAGTGTTGATGTCGTTATTTTCATTTTGTGTGATCACTTTTTTCTTGTTGCATTGTGGTGCAAACTTGCCGTCAGAATCATGAGCTATCAAATTTTTAGCTTTTTTGCGTTATAGTTTTTAAATGAAAAATATGCGTTGGTATTCTCGAAGTATTATTTTACAATTTAAATATAATTATTTCATATCGATTGCGGGGCTATAATTAATGCTACTTTTCAATGAAAAAACTGGAGCCCACAGTCAAATGTCCCAGTACCATCATTTTAATCCTTAAAAAATTTCTGCTTCGATTAGCACGAGACAAAATTGAATTCCAAAATGCGTGGGCTTTACTGCGACTTTTGTTTTTTTGTTCACAAAACTCGGAACTTAATGACCACCATATTTTTTCTGAAGCGTGCACATTTATCAATAAGTGATTCACTCTAGGGGTGGTGATAAAACTGGTCTAAACTAAGTTTCCAACCTTGAAATTAACACCAATACTAGTTATTTTCTTCAGTCTTGTAGTATTCGCAAATTATTGCCAGTTTGGATTATTGGATTGTTCCACTTTTTCTCAGTTCATCATCTGAGCATTCCTGTTGTCTGGATATTCCTGTCCAAATGTGTTTCTTTGGAGCTCGTTTTCATTTCAACTCTTCCGATGTTTCGAGACGCATCCTCCTGCATCTTTGTCAAGGTAAAACGAGCATACTGGATGAATTGCTTTTACCGTCAGATACAGTGCATTGTATATTGTGGTGACTATATAAAACTCGCAACCTTGATTTAAATATTTGTTATAACCACCCGCGTAGCCTACGATTGTTTTTTCATTACAGCACGTTAGCGTGAAAAAAGATGGTTTCGTCGTTATTTTGTGTGTCATCCAGCCGAGATTATTAATTATCCCTTCCATCATTGTGCTGATTGTTTCATCTTAATACGTGTCATTCTGCGAGGACTTTCTGTCAAATTCATGCCAGCCCTATTTAGGACCCTTGGTGCGTTCTCAGTCTCAAAAGTGGCTTTTTCTACACATTGGTCATAATAAAGTACTGCAAAAGGTATTTCTCAACTTACATAACTAATACACAACAAATTTTTAATTGAAAATTATTCATGGTATTACGAAAACTGAGCATAAGTTCCTCGTTTATTTTTCGACCATTGTTGTGTTCATGTCATGTTTTGTGCATAATATCCATATGTTTTTGGCTGTAACCAGCCAACATACAAGAATACATTTCTTTTTAAATGCGAGGTTTAATAAAATTCATTGTGCCCTTACTGTGTGCTAAAACAAAAAGAAATTTTATCAGATATAAGAAAATTTTCTTTCGCATGGTCTTCTCAAATATCTACTAATGAACATATCTTTATATATAAATTGGAAAGCAAAACAAGATAGAAATGTGAACATAGAGAGAGTGTGAAAAATAGAAACCAATCAAATTGCGTGCGTCACATCCAGTTCAAGCTCAATGCTTGTACGTGCTTCTTCTGCTTACATAAATCCGGCTGCAATTTGTTTATCCATAAGGCTTCGTATGTGGCTAGCTCCCTTTTGTTTTTGCATTTAGTAATTACTTTGAATGCTACGTCTGGAGAACATACGTGCGATGTTTCGATGATGTGTTGCGCAATAGCAGACGTGTATTCACCATTTGATTTAAAACAGGCGTTTAAGTTGCAATGTTCTCTCATTCGAGTAATTAACCGTCTGGTCGATCGGCCTACGTAAGTTGATCGACAACTTGCGCATGTATATTGGTAAATAATATTTGATATCGACATTAACGGCTGTTTCTCTTTGATTGCTGGTAAAGGCAAGTGTGTTACCCTAAATAACACTCGTAGTTTGGCTGCATTAAATGTGCGTGTCAATGCTGCTTCAACTTTCTTTTGTGCCATTCGGGAAACTGCATCCCCTTTAAATGGGATGTTTAGGTAGACGGTTTTCTTTTCTGGCCCATAATACGTCTGTTTCTGGTTAACTCCCCTTTTAATAATTGATTCAATTAATTGTCTGGGATAGCCATTAGACATTAAATCGTTAATTGCTTTATTATATTCATTTTCTTTAGAATCTTGACTAACCAACCTGTCAATTCTTGAAAAGCAACCACGAACTGTTGATAATTTATATTGAAATGGCACAAAACTGCTGTGATGCAAATACTGTGCAGACCAAGTTGAGGAGATAATGCGAAAGAAATGTTTCTTGTGTGATAAAATTTTTTTTCTTTGCACACAGGAAGGGTATAATGAATTTTATTAAATCTCGCATTTCTAAATAATATTTCAGAAAATTAGATAAACTAGTGACGTTAAAGTGTAGAGCGCAAAGAACGTTATTGTGGAATGAACATTATTATTAGTGTGACGATAATTCAGATGAAATAGACAAGGTGGAACGCAAAGTAATAAATGAAATTAAGATTTTGACAGATGCCGGTTTTATTGATGAGGCCACTGCACAGAAGCTCAAGCCAGTTGGATCATCTACACCAATAATGTACGGATTACCAAAAACACACAAAAGAGGTTGTCCTATGAGGCCAATTTTATCAATGGTAAATTCTCCGTTTCATGCACTAGCTAAATGGCTAGTTCGTTTACTTGAACCATTACGTAAACTAATAGGTAATCATTCGGTTGCCGATTCGTTTGAGTTTGTAAACAAAATTCAAGATATAAATGTTAAAAACAAGATTATGGTATCTTTTGATGTTACGTCTTTGTTTACAAATGTTCCAATTGATGAAACCATTGACATTATAGTCAAAGCGGTAGAACACGATATATTACCATCGCCGGTGCCAGGTCAAACTCTACGCAAGCTTATCTTATTATGAACGAAAGACGTACGATTTCGTTTTAATGGAAGCATCTACAAACAGACTAATGGTGTCGCAATGAGGAGCCACTTATCTCACGTGTTGGCTGAAATTTTTCTAAGGCACCTAGAAAATACATCATTAAAGAGTGACATAAGTAAATGTGCTCAATATATACGGTACGTGGATGATATATTTCTTGTACTTAAGAACAGGTCGCAATCACGAACATTGCTTCAAAGTTTCAACTAAGCACATAAGAATATCGGCTTCACGTCAGAGCACGAGAAAGATGACTGTCTGCCTTTCCTAGATGTACTATTAAAGAAGGAAACTAATGGTAAATTAAACAGAACAATTTACCGTAAACCAACATGGTCTGCACAGTATTTGCATTACAGCAGTTTTGTGCCATTTCAATATAAATAATCAACAGTTCGTGGTTGCTTTTCAAGAACTGACAGGTTGGTTAGTCAAGATTCTAGAGAAAATGAATATAATAAAGCAATTAACGATTTAATGTCTAATGGCTATCCCAGACAATTAATTGAATCAATTATTAAAAGGGGAATTAACCAGAAACAGACGTATTAT
>JAQBSW010008562.1:0-33467 GCA_029291075.1 Eudiplozoon nipponicum
GTTTTGATTGAAAATACACATTTTTTATATTTCTAACATTTTTTCCGTCTAAAGTCCAATTGAGCGCGAGCAGGAAATGCTAATGAAGAAGAACCTCGACATGTCGAAGTGTTTCCGTGCCTTAATAATACCCGATAGTACAAGAAGAGATAAATGTGGTCAACTCTGAAATAAAGCCAGACTGATAAAGGCCGAAATCCTGCCAGAAGCACAATAAATTTACTTAGTAAGTTAGTAAAATTTTTTGAGTATCTAGCCCGATGTTGGAACCTTCAGGATGCTAGGCATAAGAAATAATACTTGTGAAAGATCTACGTCGTTACGATCATTTTAATTGGATTTATAGTCCACATACGAAGCACGGTTTATACTTCATATGTCCAATTGTTCACCAATAAACTCCGTAAACGTCGATGCTTATGTGCACAAACTACAGGGAACGCTATATATAGGCACCCGGTGAGACAATCTCCTCTGTACTGGAGGTGGGCATAGAGATAATTCTACAAAGGGTTGATTCGTGCCGAGCATGCAAAACATGGGCATCCTTCTTTCTTCCTCAATTGATTGTAAGCAAAAAAATGCTCTACTTTTGAGTGCCTTTCGAACGTCTTAGAAATTTCCGGTGATTTTGATGCTAAGCTATGTCAAGGTTGCTTAGATAGCAGAATTGAAGCGGTTAAACACTGCAAGAAATGAAAATTGACGAGGGACTCAGGTTCTTGAATCATACTTTTTGTATAGATGTCATTCAGAAGAGTTTTATTCTTCAGAATCACATGCGGCATCTTCCTATAAAGGCGAAATGGCGTCAGAAGCAGGCAATGTCGCCATATGTTCTGGACGCGAGACTGTACCACAGGCTCCTCAATTATCAAGCTCATGCTCTTATCACAGTCTTTAAGCAATCGATATCTAACTAATGAATACATGTTTTAGAATGCGATCCGTAATAAAAGGCATGATACCTTTGTCAAATGTAAAAAGAAAGAGAAATTTTATCAGATAAAAGAACCGTTTCCTTCCCATATTCTTCTCAAGTATCAACATATAACAATCTCTTTATAAAGAGATTGAAAGGCTAGCGATTATGTGAAATCTAGACCATTTTTGTTTTTATACCGCCTTTTTATTGTGCGGGACAATTAATAGCACTCGTAGGTCGGTAAAATCTTGATTCCTTTACATTTCCAGATGCACAGATTGTGTTGGCCATTGATTGATGGGTTCTCACTTGTCCCTTCACTCTGAAGCCGTCCATCAGCTGCTTGTCTGAAAATGACGTTGGAACCAGATTTTCCAAACATTTTCCGAATTTTCGGGACTTCATTTCCAGTCCCATCTTCAGTGTGACACCATACTCACAGGAATAAATCATCATGTGGCATACTTAATGCCCAATAAGAACAAAATCTGGTTAGATTATAAAATGAATTCGCTGCCTTATACAATGTTTAGTTTTTACCGACAAAATATGTATAATAAACAAGGCTGCGATTCTGATATAAGCACCTCACACAATAATTACTTACATATGTCAGTATAAACTAAGAATTATATAGTGTAGAAAAGGCAATTCATCCAGTAGACTGTTTTCGTCCTTATTGGGAACTCATTATGCACTGTCCGTTAAGCTTAATCCGTAAAACTGGGAGACCTTATTACATTTCACGGTGAATTATCAATTTAACCAATTAGCATAGATCGATTTTAAAGCCTCTCAGATTGCTGTAAACGAAATGTTATATAAGATTCACTTATCACAACAAGTAAAGCAGATGTCGATCTGAAACGTCATTTTCCGTTAAATAATCTAAAAGATTCGATAGATGTATCATTACAACAAATCATTTAAGCGCAAGGATTCGATTTCTTCACCGTGATGTTGGCTAAAACATCAAGCTCTGTTCGCAAGTATTTGTTTTGTGCAACTTCTATAAGCCAAACCAGACAGTATGTGTCATTGGAGTAACGCGCCAAATCAATTTAATAGCTACATGAGCTGAGGCATTCATCCATGAAGCCATCATAAAGTTGGATTCTGATAGATACATATGACCAGAAACGTCGAAAGGCGTACGGACTTACGTACGAGCCTGGATTTATAGTCAAATTTAAAAGGTTATGAAACATAGCAGAACCAAAGTCCGGAAAATCGGGATAAAACCATTCGATTTAAACACGGATATATTGGGATTTTAGTAAGCAGACAAAAATACTTGCTCAAAATAGTTTATCGTTGGGATTGCTGATTCGCAGTAAATGGTTTTTAGAGAACCAAAGTGCAGTCATTTGCACGTTTTTTTACATAATTGATTTTTACGATATAGTGTGCTGAAAATAGTCACTAGTTATTGCGGAATTCAGTTTATTTCATATAATTTCATTAGATTCCTGAATACTATGTGAATAAATGTACTTTATTATAGCGCATACTATCTTCAGGCAAAGTAAATGGTAGAGGGGCTGCATCGTAAATTGAAAATTGCGTAGAAATGAACTAAAGTTACAAGATGGTACACATTTTTCCCATAGTATTGCTAACCTTTCACAACAGATATAGAATAGCAATATGAATTTCAACAGCATAGTTAGATTAAAGAAATTTTCTAGTGGTTTGGCTTCTTGTTAAATAGATTGGTTTGTTGAAGCACTTATAGGTAAAATGTCGTTTAAATCTAACGAAGACTAGTATGATCAAGTCCAAGTGTTATGTCTCCTCCAATTTGAAATTGGCATTACGTGTATATATAGATTTTTAGAAAAGTAAGAACCGTTTATCTTCTTTTTACAAGAGATCACACGATGTCAAAAGATAAGCAAACAAAAATGTCGTCAAAGATATAAATGTCGTGGAAGATTGTAACTTTTAATCGTCGCATTTCCCACATTATCTGAATTGATAACAAGGCTAGAGAACAATATGTGTTAAAAGATTGTCTTTCCATGGCCAAGTCTAATGTGTGCAACCAGAATTTGCAGACATAGCTTACAAAAAGAACGCACTATAGCATTGGTTTCAGTTTAAACTGAGATACAAGAACATTACGAACTGTCAACAACAGGTAAAACAGCTATAATCGAGAAAAAATAACTATACGTAATGATGATGTTCGAAGAACCAGTATGCTTAACTCAACATGGAAGGATTCAACGACTGCCAAAGCTTAAGTATTACGTCTGTTACAAGACGCCTTATTTGAAATGTTTGTGGGTGTATTTCCTTCGAAAAAAATGTGACATTATTTTGATACATTTACACTAAAGTGGTTGATTGAATCGAATATTTTTTATTAAGATATTTGTTTAAATTTGAGAACATTACTTGTTTTAATACTTTTGAGAAATTATATTGTTGAATTGTGTTTCCTTTCAGTTTTCCGTATTTTGACCTGACTTCTGTGAACGCCCCAGATTGAGCATCATAACCATCTTAGATTTGATATCTAATCTGTAGCGTCATGAGTAATCTTTGGAACATTTAACATTTAGATATGCTATACAATATATTTTTTTAAACGCGGTTATTTCTGATCATATTGGATCGATTTGGAATAAATAATTTAATAATTCTCTCTTCGTGCCAAATTTCAATCTAGATTAAACAGTTGGAGTGCAGTGTTGCGTAAACAATACACAGTTCTAATGCCTACTACATAGTTAAATAAATAAAATTGTTTTTATGACGGACGCTAATCTTAATTTCGATGGCATCTATGGCATCGCTTGAGATGGCGCAAGTTTGAGCCTGAAAGACTAGGAAATAAAGGCTAATTCAGTAAACCGAATCTTTTATCTTGATCAGCATAGACCAAGCACAAACAGACGCATTAGACTGATACGAGTTTAGCAACTTCGGTCTCTCTGTAACTAATGGGATTAGTGCACCTACATACAGAAAAACAGGAGCTATACTTCAAAAGTTGTGTTCACTTAGAAATTCAATAATAGCGAGCTTATGAATTTAACTATTAATTTGTCAGCATTTTTGGTATTATCGCTGATCATCAACAAGTCTCACAAAGGCATTTAAACGAACAGTTGCCACATCCTGCTTCCTGTTTTATATTGGTTTACGTAGATCTACACTGAAGATCAGCAATCAACCAACAAGACACACATAGCAATGTTTCAGACCGAATTCTGGACAAACGTCTTTGCTCTGGTATTCAATATAACCACGGCATTAACCGTGAATGTTTATGAGGAGGTCGATAACTACCCATACAAAATTTAATCACGTTTTATTTTTGAAATTTTAAAGTTACCGTTTGTTTCTAAAACAAAAGTGTGTTTTTAAAAGTATATTATAATTTTTTAATTTTGTTTGTTTTAATCGCCGAATTTTATAGTTTGACTTTGCCGAATTTAACATTCATTCATTTTTCGATTTTGGTGTCGCAATGTACTCTCTTTCTTCGTTCTCATACATAAATATCTTCCTTTCTGTATTTGAATCTTTCACTGATGAATTTTTATAATAAAATATTGAATTGTCCACAAATTATTAATTTATTTATATCTATCTATACGAAACAATATCTCAATAAGTATGGATATTAGAGTAAAATATTCAAACGAAAATATTCAACAATCTAAACAAAGAAAATTCCAAAACAAATTACAATATTTCTAAAAACATAACATTGTTTATGAAGCTAGCGGTAATTTAAAATTTCCAAAAATAAAAGTTGATTAATTTTAGTAAGGAGAATTTGTAGAGGCTCTACTCATCATTATACAGAGTCATACAAAAGCCAAAGTCCCTAATGTTTCACTGCAATATAACCATAGACGCCAAGTCTGAATCCGTCTTAATGAGCTTATAGGAGTCTGATAGGACAGTTCTCTCTTCCTAAGACTCCCAGTACAATGCTATATATATTTATTGTGAGGATCATAATTTGTGAAATCAAAACTCGAAACAAGATAACTGCTACAAGTCAACAGAAAATGTCACGCGCGCCAGGTACAAAGTACAGAAAACAACTATTCTCAATAAGTCACATCTACTTTATAATTATTTGTTTTCTGCAATAACTCAGTAGACATTTTTTACAGAAACGACGTTTCTTAGTACAATGTTTTCTTACAAAATTTGAAAATATTGGCCTGAAAAATATAAATTGAATTTATTTCTGTCAGGGCAAATATATTCTTCTATATTCCTGACCATATGCGGTCCTTGGCAAAATGTAGTCAGGCAGTTCTTCCTATTTTCATTGGCTATATAAACATGCGATGCCAATCTTATATTGGAGGACATATAGCATTTAGTTTTTGCTTTTCTAGTCTTTGTCGGAGCTAAAGGACACATATTTTCTTTTGGTGTTTCAACAAAGCAATTTATATAACTGGAAGCCCAATCAAGACAATTTGGAGTGTCTAGTAGAAGATCTCTAGGCAGCTTTAATAGTTCTTCATATACCAATTCTGCTACTGAAGTTCTTAATTGTGGCCTATATCTGTTGCGCATGACAAGTAATAACATAGGAATATCGTGTACCCAGCTAGTTCCACTAGAAAATTTCAACGCAGCTTTCAATTCACGATGCAGTCTTTCTACATCCCATTTGAACGTGGGTAATACGCGCTAGGATGTAATACCTTTATACCCATAATGTTAAGAGAACATATGAAAAACAAGTATGTATTAGGTGTTGCAAACCTAGTAATAAATTAGCTCAGTTGTGACCAGAAGGATAAACCAAAGACAGCAAGAACGGAAAGTATAATCTCATGCACATTCGTTTCGTGCTTACTAGCGACTCATCAGTAGGAGCCGGTATTACGCCCTTTAACCACTATATATTTGGGTGAAGAATGTGGGATAATAGGACGGTACAATCTCCTAGACGAATGTGTAAACCTGAAGTAGTGAAGCTAACATCATATAGTCTCGACAATGCGACTTCAACGCTAACTCACTTTATATAATATGTATACCGAGTCTGTAAATGATACTAACACTATGCCTATTGTGTTAATAACCGATACCAACATTATAGTACCGAAAAGGCACACGGTACTAACACTATGGTTTCCATATCGGTACCTGGTAATAACATGATGGATATCAATGTATGCTATAATACACCGAAATTGAGAATTACAACTATTTCTAAACACCAGTTACTCCGGTAAATCCATGCACTCTGACCTTGATCATGCTGTCTTTGGTTTATCCTTCTGGTCACAACTGAACTAATTTGTTACTAGGTTCGCAACACCTAATACATACTTGCATATATTAGTTCTCCGCAACAAACAGTATTTAACTTATGAAATGCTCGGTCATAAATTAACTACCGCAATCACTAGTGACATTTACCGGTAAACCATAACGACACCAAAGACTTCATGTCCGGTTATATCCTGCAAAATCGCTAAATAAAATTGACGACTAATATGATCAATGATTGTCAGCAAATAGTTTTGTCCGTTAAATTCTGGCATCCCGACAATTTCTATATCTATATGTTTAAACCGTCAGTAACTCGGTTCTAGTATGTCTCCAGACCTTACGGGTTTGGCATTTGGTACAGGCTCTTACCCAAGCTCGTATGTGTTTAAACATATGCGGATATACATATCTGTCAGGAATTAGTCGAATGGTAGCTTTTAGGAATGAATGTCCCAAATCGTGTAATTGTTGGATTATTTTGATGTAAAACTCCAACGCCATGTATTGTTGAGGCTGGTCTCTATACGTTTCGCATAACAACAACTTGCCACACAGGAGTTTGCGACCATATCCTGGTCTCTTAACCAATATTACCGTAAGGGGATCCAATCCTTGCGTTTCCTCAATTTGATTGACTAAATTGTTAGTTGTATCATCCAGATTCTTCAATGGACCGTGAAGTATCAGCTCAACGTCTGCTACATTCGGTCTGCTTAGTGAATCTGCTAGTCGAACTCAGCTAATCGGGCAATCTGCAAATTTACCCTGTGAGAGTAGTTAAGCCTCGTGTCTTTACCAAGTATGTTTATCAATGACTTATGATCCATCAATAATTGGAAATGATTACTGTCCAAATAAAGCTCAAAATGTCGCACTGTAGCGTACACAGCTAAAAGCTCTTTACCAAAAGTATCATACCGTTTTTCTTGGTTATGTAGCTTTTGGCTATGAAACCCAAGTGTTCTTACTATATTAGTGTCACTTTGCTGAAGCACTACCACTATTGAACCAGCTGAGGCATCTGTGATTAACTCAAATGGCTTCTCCCAATTTACATGTGCTAGAGTTTTGTGTCACTTGGTATTTACTTAACACTATGAAATTATCCTCGGTCTTCCTGATCCCACTGTTCTTACGTGTAAAATAGCATGTTAGCGAAACTAAAATTCCGGCAAGATTTGGAATAGATCGTTGATAGTAGATGGTCATGTAAAAGAACCTTCGCAGCTGGACCACGGTCCGTAGCTTCGTTACGTCCTTTATGGCTTGGAATTCATCTTTTAAAATTTTAATTCCGTCTTCGAAAGCATATATCCAAGACATTTAACCGTAGAGCATCCAATTTTACTTTTATTGGGTTTGACCACTAATCCATATTATTCAAGCTCGATCAAAACCTTTTCCAAAGGCTTACGATTTTCCTCACTTGATCGACTTAAAATACTTATGTCGTCTGTGTAAATTCTCACGAATGGACAATTATGTAGAATTTCTTCAGTCAAACACTGGAATGTCTGACTGGCATTTTTCAACCAAAAAGTCATTTGAGGAAAATTATGCGATCCTCATCCTAAAAATCTGACTGTGGTGAGTAGTATAGCGCTTTCCTCCATCGGTATCTGAAAGTACGCTTTCTGGATATCTAAATTTGAATAAACATTATATCTCGTTATGTCTCGGAGCAGAGTAGTCTGGTTAAGAAGAGGACAAGGATCACCCTTAGTCACTGAGTTAAATAGACGATAATTCACAAAATTCCTACACTTTCGTGGTCAGTTTGCAAAAAACTGTTGAAAAAAGTACAAAACTTGTAGAACTCTTGAACAAGTCGTTACTTGTTGAGCTGAATATGAAACATTAATATTCTCGGTTTGCAGGATTTTGAGTAATAGGACAAATAGAACTACAGGTAGCTGATTCATAAGAAATTGACCGACAGACACTAAAATCAGTATTTGAATATAATATGCGTAATGAAGCTGAACAGGGCGTGAAATTTTTTGACAAAGCCATTTAGCAGGAAACTGATAAAAAAAACTTCCAAAATGATAGAAATATTAAAATAGCTTTTAACTAATGAGCAGAATATGAAACATTAATATATATGTTAAGCAGAATTTTTATTTTCTGGATAAAAATGGTACAGTTAAATTCTATTTGTAGTACTCGCACCACACGTGGTTAATAACAACCAGATCACTTTTGTTAGATTTTCGATAAGAATGGAATATACAATTGCTGAAAAATCCAATTGTATGTGAAATTTTAATTGAACAAAATTACAAACTTTAATAACTGAAGAGTGTATAATCTTGTACAAATTGCAATGGTACGCGTATGACACACGGCTAACGAAAGGATGCTCACACTTGTCGATTTACGTCATGAAAGACAGAAACTATGAACAGAAGAACAAATAGCCAGTGACATTACATAGAATCACAGTACGCATAACTACGATTAATAAAATTCCTTCCTTGGTAATTGCATTACCCGCGGCTAGAAACGATCAGATCACTTATGTTAGACTTTACTCTATAAACATTAACGACTTACAGTTATATGGCAGTGAAACATTAGTCAGTTTTGGCTTCTGTAAGACTCTGCATGCATGAAACGAACCTATCTAACAGCTGAAGTATCAGACTCATTGTTTATTAACACCTCCACGCCTTCTCCTATGATCTTAGTTTTGGTATCTAGTGTCAGATTAAAATAAATCAAGAAATTCATCCCAATAATATGGTCCTTGACATCGGCTAACATTAAATTCCGATTAAAAGAAGATATCTGTTCCAAAGTTAACGACGATTATTTCATCCCCATAACTCCTATCAGATTACCATTGGCGGCCCATAGTTGATAATCAAATGTGGGACAATCTTTTCCACCAAACCTTAACTTACTATGCTTACTTCTGCATTCGTTTCTATAGGGAATTCCATACCAGTCAATGAATCTCGAATAATGAATTTATTGGCAGATAATACTTCCCGGACGATATCTCTGCTGAATTTTGGTCATTAACAAATCAAAGGCATTGCGCGGTTCCTCTTATACATTTTTGTTTCTAAAATTGCCCAAGGTGGTTCTGAAATTCTTTAGCAAGGCGATCTATACGGCAACAAATTGATCCATAGGGTTCACAATATGGTAAACTTTAAATAACATTTGTAATTCTCAGATCCAATCTAAATTTTTTCGGGTTTGTTAGGTGTCGCGGTCGTCATATTTTGTAAGGGCTCTTTTCATATTAACTAATGAGAGTCCCGAAGGCTCAAAAATTGAATCAGTCCTAATTAGCATATAGTAGTTTGATAAGACGGATTTCTATACCATATTTAAATAGTACATGCCAACAACTGCCAGTGCTCTGCTATCAGAGTACTCAAATTTAAGATTACCCTCCAAGTTAATCACACACTCTCTCTCACACACACACAACACACACACATGTATATATATATATATATATATATATATATATATATATATATAATCAAGTAATATGTGAAGGATTTTGTACGTCTTACGCAACACTGTACCTCAAATTCTTAACCTTGAAAATGATTTATCATGGAAAACAGATTTATGAAATTACCCGTTTCTGTACGATATCAATATGCACAAGTCAAAATTCGTTTAAACAGGAATCTATAGTGAGGATCAAAATTTGTAAAATTGAAACGAAAAACATGATAGCTGCTACGAGTCAACAGGAAAGGTCACACACGCCAGGTGAACTAAAAAAAACTGAACTATTCTCCATACGTCACTTCTATTTCGTAATTATTCGTTTACTGCAAAAACTTATTAAACTTTGTTGACAGAAAGACGTCCTTAATACTATATTTATGTAACAAAATTTGTAAACATTGACCTAAAAAAAAGAATTTTTTTGTCAAAGGAAACATTGTAAACGCTCCGGCTGGAAGTAAATTCCGTGCGACGTTACTAAGAAGATAAATGAACAACTGGAAAGCAGTTAGCTTTAACTAGTTGGTCATACAAAAATAGACAAGTGTGGGCGCAGATGAGAGCCATATATTGCAACAGGTCGATGTAAAAATAGTAATTGAAAATCAAATGCTAAGAAACAAAGTGTACTCAAACATTTCTGCAGAAAGGACATAATACCGAAGAACTGTTAAAAAATGCTACACAATTGTTAGCTAAGAACAGCTGGTTATACCACATGAGACAAGTGAGTGTGAGAGAAGTAAATGAATCATATGGATTCATAGATGTCACGTCGCGTGACATAGAGCGCAAGTGGTGCGCATATAGTTAAACATTTGATACGTAGTATAACGAAAAAATAATGCAAAAAATTATCAGTTATGTGTTAGCAAAGCAATCTATTGCTATATTGAGATTGTAGGCAGATAGAGCCCGAGACGCACGTAAACGATTGTATGTTCCCAGGATCAGGTAGTTCGATAAACGGTTTCAACCTGCCTATGCTTACCGATGTAGGTGTCGCACCTTGAATGATAATAAATTATTTTGGCTCTCTGAGCAAAATCGAGTAAGGACTGCGACATTTTGGTTGTATTGGTGCAAAAGCAGCGTTGTTGCAAACGCTTACTCTCTTTCAGCTGTAGAGCTGCGTGTGAACGACGACTGGACGAGGCGTACGTCTCGGCTACTGTTCAGACATGATACCGAAATGAAGTCATAAGAGGGTAGCTTCGTCTTTTGGGTCATCCTGTGCGGACAGTAGACATGAAAGCTGACTAGGCAGGCGTAGATCCATGTCATACAAGAGTTGTGACGCATAAATTTTAATAGATTCACAAGTACGGGAACGCATGGTAAGTAGAACAAAAGGTACTGCATCGACGCAGTTGCCATTAATGGACGAGGATGCTAAAGTAGCTTTGACTTTGTTAGATTTGGGATGGTAGGCAGTCGTCTCGTGTAAGGTGCATCCTATGAATTGCAAGGTCGTTTTGAAACGATGACAAACAAGTGCCACTATCAGTGATGACCTCATTGGGAGCACCATAATATGATAACCATGCAGAGATAAAACCATTAGTGACTTCGTCTGCAGAAATGGTGCCAAAAGGTAATGCCGAAGGCCATCATGTAAATCTTGCTTCCTGTGTGAGAAATTGAGTGAATTGAGTCGAAGATTATTCTCTGAAGAATGATTGGCAGAACTGGCTTGTTGGGCTGCGTATTCGTGAAGTAAACAATAGGTAAGCTTCCCAGAGTCGGCATACGAACTTGGTGGGGTGGCAAGCTACTGATCTTTGAATATGAGTGTCACCGCGCTGTTCTGTTTGCAGGAGGGATGGTGTTAGTACAGGTTCCTTTTGGTCACAAAGTTTACCGTGAATTGCGATGGCGGAGGTAGTTGTAGTGGGACACCTGGCCTTAAAAGTGTGTCTGCAATGAAGTTTTGTTTGCCCCTGACATGTAAGATGTCTAATTGCCTTTCGATCAAACGAGACAGCTTTCTTTCCACTTTGGTATGGTACTTTGCAATATTTAAAATGGCGTTCGGATATGCGCTAATTAATGGTGCGTGATCTGTTTAAACAACAAATCTGCTGCTGCCAATAATGCCGGTAAAGTGGCGCACAGCGTCGTGGATGGTGTGGAGTTCTTGACCGTAGGTGTCGTATCTTGTTTCTAGTGGTTGGAGAGTACACGAGTAAAAACTGATAGGCTTCCGAACTTCATTGATCTCTTGTTCCAAAGTGGCTCCAATAGCAAACTCGAATACATTTGTCGTGAGTAGAAATTGTCGTTGAAAATCTGGGTGCGTATGCATTGTAGCATTTGCTAACGAGTTGATGGCGAGTCGAAGTAATTCCTTGTCTTCAGATGACCAAGAAATGATGGACTTCTTGCTAAGTCCTTTTCGATTCCGCAGGTTCCTACACAACGGATAAAGTTGTCTTGATAGGCCGGGGAAAACTTGCGATAGTAGTTTAGGATTCCCAAAATGTTCTGCAGCTCATTAATAGTCTTTGGTGAATTGATATTTTGTATTTAATTTGTCCACAACGGCAAAGGTTAAATACCTTGTGGCATGATACGGTGCCCTACTAAGTCCATGGATGTAGTCTCAATCTGCGTATTGTCACAATTGATCTTGAATCCGGACAGAAACCATTATGTCATCGAGATATGACATACAGTAAGAGGCGTCGTCGCGTGGTATTTTGTCCATGGATTTTTAAAATGTCCGTGTAGCACACTTTTAGTCAAAAAGGCATGTAGAGATATTCAAAAAGGCCAAATGGAGTGATGAACGCAGTTTTTTTCAATATCTTCTGACGCTACCGGAATGTGGTGGCAAGCTTGTCTGAGTTTAATTACTGGGAAGAATTTGTTGCCGCTGAGTTTTTCAAGTAAGGTGTTAATATAGGAAATAGGATATGCATCCGATTAGGTCACTGAATATAACTTGCGGTATTCTCTATAGGCTCTTTATGATCCGTTTGATTTAGAGACTAAGTGCAATGGTGACGTCTATGAACTTTTCGATAGTCTGATGATTCCCTCTTCAAATAATCTTGAAAATTCCTCTTGGGCCGCTCTTAGTTTAACAAGGGCCAGTGGTTGTCCTTCTGTGACGATATGGTGCATCGTGTAGCTCTCACTTGCTGAGATCGAAAAGCGACTTGTGTTCTCAAAGAGCTGCTGATATCTCTGCTGAATGATTCTCTGGGGTTGTCTGAATGCACTGTAACTCAAACGCTCGGAGACAAGTGTACAAAACGTTTGCTCAAGTCCGGTGGACGCGTCGATGAGCTTTTGATTGGCAAGATCAACAGTAAGCCTAAATTTCAACAGAAAATCAAAGCGTAATATGAGGTGTGAGACCTTGGCGACGATGAATTTGTGAGTAAATTCACGCCGTATACCTATGTTGAGTGTGCGATGCCGGCAACCATAAGTAGGAATGGGCTCCCCTGTAGCTGTTGCAAGTAAACCGCCTAAAGACATCTCGACCATTGAATCTCCCTTGAGAACTGAAATTTCTGCACCTGAGTCTATGATGAATTCTTTGCTAGTTCTGAAATCGAGGAGATGCAGAATATTGTTGGGCTGTTTGGCCCGGGTCGTACAAACAAGTAGGCTGGTCATTACGAATGACAATGTGAGTCTGGCTCTCTATGTGGCATATTCAACGTGGACGAAAAGAATCAATAGTAACGTCAGATTGTAAGATATTGCTTCCTAGTGGCGCCGTTGATAACATTGATGCGAAGAAAGTACGGTCTTCTACATTCTGCACCATACGTTTCTCGATCCTGATGCTCCACTGCGCCTGTTTTATGAGACCTGGCCCGTCAACTGTGGAAATTGGCATTCATTCGTGAATTCTTCCAAACGGGAAAGACAGACGTGACATGAATAAAAAAATTTCTGGTGATTATAGCACCAGTTCTTTGGGACATATCTATTAAAAGATTGCGGGCATCTAGATCGCCGCCTACTGTTATTTCATGTTTCTTGTGGGAAAATGGGTCGTGTACTCAACTGATTCAGCTCAAATTTCCCTACAACTAATCCTTCTAGAACTTTAGCCATGTTCACTATTGTATTCCTTAAAGAGGTGATCTTATCATCCTGCGGGGAAGGACAAAACGATGACGCAATTTACTTACGTTCAAAAACCCTAAATTCTAAATCGCATCTCTCTAATAAGTCATCTATTGAGAGAGAGTTGAGGAGCTGTCTGGCGAACAATTTTAGTGACTGAAGACGATTTTTCATATAAACAACCTTAGCATCATGATCAGAAATATTGGTTTTATACCAAAGTTTCCGCAATTATCTTAAAATCTCAATGGTGCCAAGGTTTGATATGTCTAACTGCGCATATTTATTTATTATCTGCTCAGTTTAAGAGGGATCCAGTACGGATTCTCCTTCACTTTTTAGGCCCAAAATGGGATTGGGAACTTTCCTAATGACTTTAAGCTTCCGAAAAATCCGTCGTTGCAATTCTGAAGGTAGTTAAACGAAAACCTTTGACAGTTTCTTATGTCTGTCATAATCTGTAAATGGAGAGAAATCGGAGTCTACGCGCATAAAGAATAGCTCGCAATCTCAATCTCAAACAGGACCATCAATATCTGAACCTGGACCTGACATTCTATAAATCGTACGGGATCCGATTGATCACAATTTCCATTTCCTTTTTGTCTTCGATCGAGCTGGTTTTTATTCGTCCCTTCCTTCCGAAGACTTCAACATCGTTCATACTAAACGATGGCAATGCGGTTCTATCACATCTTTGATTACTGGAGACATATCGGTGCGTAATTTCCAGCACCATTTTCAGGAAACTATACACAATATTCACAATAGCAGATTTAAGCAAATGATGCTGGAAATTACGCACCGAAACTTCGCAAATAAACAAAGATATGATAGAACCGTATTTCCATTTTTATAATATGAACGATATTGAAGCCTTAGGAAGAAATGGACGAATACAAACTTTAACCCGACCGAAGACTAAAAGGAAATGGAAATTGTGATCAATCGGATCTTTGTGATACTGTTAGTGTAGAGCAAAACCCCGCGTACGCAAAACGCGGAATTTGGAAAATATGAAGCTTGCACTCCGCAATCAAATTTTTAAAAATCTTACGGGATCTTAAAAGCATAAATTTATAAGCAAGATTAAATGTATAAAAGGATGTGAAATGAAACGCACACCACAATCTGCTTCCATAGTTGAATCTGACGGGATGAGCACTGACGGATAGAGAAAACTGACGAAATGAAAATCTGCTTTCACAGTTGAAACTGATGGAATCATGATTGACACACACGGAAAACAGATGAAATTATGTTCTTTCACAAAATCACAAGTCACATTTTATCAGTTTCGACCAATCGAAAAAATGAGCTTTCACAATTGGCGTTCACATTATTCCAGCTTGGCACAAAAAATTAAAACATCACAAATATGTGGAGTTCTTTTATTGTTTCGCAGTTTTGTACGTAAGAGACAAAAAAACTTTCCCTCAAAAATGTTTTTTCCTTCCCAACGAAAAATACCTACCAGATCTCGACTTAAGGAAGATTCACAACCAGAGTAAAAAATGTGGTATATGCTAGCGTCAATTTACTGTCACTCATCATAATAAAAATTAATAAGAAATAAAGTCGTTTGTATTTTATGCCAAAAGATTTGTGATATAAAAACGAGTGTAGAAAACAGTACTCCTCTCAGTATCCTTGCGTGGTTGCCAATTTTTAAATGCCCCAGTTTCAAGTAAATACCGTACGGCGTTTACAAAGTTTTGAGGTGATAAAACGGCGGAGATTTAGTACTGCTGGTGGCTCTTATTAGTGCCGGGATCGTGTTCTCCATTAGCAGTGAGAGACTGTGTGAGGGCTGAGTATTGTCTCGATGAAGATCTGCGACAACACCGTGGTGACTGGCACACGTAGATGTACAATTAAAAGATGTAAATCCGTCTCATTAATTGTGCATCGACAAGATTGGCGTGACTAAGTGACTCTACTTTTGAAGCAAGTCTAGTAGTCAGCGTAGTTGAAAAGTCAGTATGACAGGAGACAGCATGTACACGTAGTGCGCAGTAGAAATTAAACGTGATTACTGATAAGCATGGTATATGCACCGTGCTTATACAGCGTGAAAACGAAAGCTCGTACGTCATTGGTTAACGGCAAATTTCGATTGTTTTAATTAATGCCGCGTAAATTAAATTTAAATTTATTTACGCAATATGTCGGCGAATTGTTCTTGAGCCGTTGCACAATACTGAAAATCATTCTTTGTGTTCTTATTTACATTTTGTATTTTAGGGATTTTGCAACTTGTAACTGCTTTTTAAATATGACTAGTTTATTTCCATTTTCATTATAGATATCTAATTTTATTCTTTAAAATATTGTATTTACTCAATTTTTAAAACTTTTTATCTTTATTATTTTGTACTATTTTTTGCTTAATTTGTGACAATATTTATGCGTATATATATTATCGATAATTTGACTGATTGCCCCACACTTCAAGTTGAAAATATTTATTTGTTTTATTTCTTTATAAATAGGCTTCTCTGCCGAATGTTTTATAAGACTGAAATATGGTCAGACACATTTGTGATAAGGTAACATTTATCCATTGCCTAATAATTAGACACAAATGGGAAGATGTTATAAATGCAGTTCAAAATAAATATCCAAATCCTTATAATGACAGCTTAGTTTCTCTTGATGTTATTCATCGTGTTCTATCAGATGATAGAAATACAATAAGCAGTCTACGTATTTTAAATACAATTTGGGATAAATTTTTGAAATTTGGTCAGACTAAAGCGATAGAAATGAGCCAGGTTGATAGACAAAACAGGCGTATGACTTTAGTTACACACAATCTTTCTGGTCGCAATATACTTAAAGCTTTTGAAGAGATTGAATATACAGCGGACCCAGAAAACCCAGAATGGTAGGTTGCTTTATTGTTTTGTTTTGAAATAATTATAGTACAATATTAATAATAATATTTTATGCGGCAACGAAGCCATCTGTCCCGACAATTGTAAAGATCTAGGTTCAAATTAAAAGCAGGATTAAGTGTAAACGAGTGAAATAGTTACTTGTTGTTGTTTATTGATTACGATAACAATTGGACTAATACAATATGATTGCAAACCTCCACGTAGATATAAAGCAGATGGTAGCTCTGACTGAAATTAATTCTTGAAAATGATGGAATCTCGAGTCTCATTGACATTGAGAACCTCAGTTTAGTGCAGCATGCGCGCATCCTTTGAGCAATCCACGCGATGAACACTCGAGGCAGTAAACTTTGAATTCTTTAGCTGATTAGGATCCGTTGTAGAAACTGAGATAGAAGAAAGCCCCATTAGAATTTGAAAGGTAATAAAACAGGCCTCTGCTAGAGAATGATGTGTAAGAGATCGTTGGTGATGTTTGATCATCACCAGCACCGAATCCAGAGCCATAAGTTTTCCGAATAACGACCAAATGTATTACGAATGCGAAAGGAACAGACTTTTCCCGTCCGTGTTATCTCAACAATTTATTGAAGTAATGCAGTTTAACCGCCTTTCTGAATTTAACATACCGTTATTTTTTTCTTTGCGGGTAGTGTGTTGTAAACGCTTGTATTGTTTGAAAAGGTAGGTAAAGATATTGGAAGTATGGTTGGATTCGATGGAGTACCTACAATTACGTGTGGCAAATGAGTGGCGAGGATGAGAGAAATTCTACAAGGGTGGAATCCTAGGGATCTTGTGTACGCCTGCATGGCAGGAGATTTGGAAGGAGGCGCTCTCGATAGTTCTTGACGAGAAGTAATACGCATTTCAAAAAGCGAGGGGAAATCTGCTCGTTATATTTGCGCATGATATAAGCGGCTGCTTGAGCGGAATTTTGACTGAACTATGGTGGTCAAAAGAGTGGTATTAGATCAATTTATTGAAACATGGACTCATCCTTGGTACACTTTTACTTCCAGAATGACCATATTTTTCTTCAACAAATGAAGTCGGTCCCGATACAATAATAATCAATTGTTCCATGAGCATAGATAATGGCAATAAGCCTTGCGGGATGATAATATCAGGAATGCTAAAAGATAGGGTTGACTAATTCGAGATTGAAACTGGGGCTAGATTGAAGAGCATGATGACGTTGTCATATGTATTTTTATGCAGAGTCCATCTAACTGGGCGCCATTTCCTGATCAGTTGTAATCTAGTTTGGTGCTAAGATCATTACTAATCGCTATAATATCATAACCCCGCACAAGGCAAGAGGTACAATTTGATGGCATTTTAAAGAAGTCGTGGAGAATCTGGCTACGTACACAAAACGCAGAGGAGAGTATAGGAGTTTGTAGATCTCTATTCGAGCAAGCTTTCATCGCAGCATTTGTGACATAAATATCACGGCGTACTTGGCAGGGTCACTTGCATGGCAATGGAAGAGGGCTCCCGTTTCCCCACAAGAGAGGCTTACAAAGGCACTTGCGATGTATTCAATGTAATTATTGTATCCTGCCACGCGACCAACGCTCTTATAAAATTTACAATTGTGAAAATATGACCTGGTCGGTATGCTAAATTTCTCCATCGTGGCATGTGTTCAACTAAGTGAAGACGATAAACGGAATTTTGTCATTACTTTACTTCGAGTTGATCTATTTCAACACGGTAATTTAGTGTGTTTACCAGCTAAAAGACAGGCGCACCATACAACGACTGACTTCTGTTGAGTGGTTTTAAATCAACTTCACATTCGTATACCCTTCTGCATCTTTGCGACGATGTTGGTCTTTTTCAGTATCGCATAATAAACTTTGCAGACTTACTTCTTGGGTGTTTTCTGTGTCGTGAAATTATTTTTTGGCAGAATGTAAGTTACAAACAATGGATTTTTGTCGGAAGTTTCCGTCTCTCTGCCTTTCTTGCTCCAACAAACTGTTTTGCAAGGCAGCAACAGCTTGATATACTATCAGATTTTATGCATTCATTAATCTCCCCTAGCCTTCTCTGCTTCAATATGATAAGTGACCAGTAGCAACATTTTTGGAAACATATGTCCATAATAATTACAACCATAACTATACAAATATATTAAAGTAAACACAAGCATTTTTGCATGCATACGTAGAAATTTGCTGTCATACACGTGTTATTAAATACATCGTCCTCGTAAACGATATTTCATATTTCTGGTAGTTCATATACAGGGTATTCTTTTATATTGAGTTCAAAATTCTTTTAGATAGTTTACCAAACAAGGACTATAACCAAAATTTGTGTACATTTATATACACTTCTTACTTGATGCTATTTGGCTGGTCGTATGTATGTGGGCATCATTTTATTTATAAATTCATTAAATTTACGACCTTATATGTGTGTATAAAAATATGCTGGTATGTATTTGTAATTATCCTTTTACTAAGGTTAATAACGTTACTATGGTGTGGTATACTGAATCAAGCCCACCAAACGCTATTGTTTCGTTGTAGCTAGTCCTTTTAGAGCAGGAAAGACAAGGGAGCTGACAACTGAATGGATACTAAGTCAGTCAGAACCTGTCAAAAATTTAAAATATCACCTACAATATTGTGCATTTTTTGATATCTCTTCATTTATTCTGAATAAATCATAATCTCATAATAGCTACTGGCGTTTCTATAGGTAGGCACATGTTGCGTAGGTTTTTTTTACAAAAGTGCGATTATTCAATTATAAAAATAATTCGACAGAGATATTATCCGAGAAGATTGGTACACATGTGCGAATCGTTGCGCCTAGAAAAGATGAGGTGTCAACTTCCATTATAATTTAATGAACGCCTTTGTGCAAAAGCTTCCGGATTGAATATATCCCAAGATGTGGTGAATTCCATTTTTGCAGCTGAGCTTCTATCCAGGCTTAGTGCTACATTGGGGATATTTGGGACGATGAATGTTGATTGGCCAAGCAAACTCAGAGAGCTAGACGGAGTGTATAAGCTGCAAGAACTACAGGTACATGATGTAATAGCAGGCTCAGTCACGGTAAAGCAAGTTAGGGCAAATACAGAAGCTCTCCTGACAGTACATGAGGTTATTCACAATTTAAGTATAGACGTCGCGAATATGAATCGCAAAATGGATGATATGGCGAAAACTATTTAGAAATTTCTGTCAGGATAGAAATTTTAGGCGTCGAGGATGTCACTCGCGCCAACGCTTCGATAGGCCGCGCGGATGGTGTAAAGCACATTGAATGTAATTGAAATTCGTGATGTGTTAGGCATGTATATGAAAATGTATAGAATATCACAATTCGATGCGGGAACCTATGCTGAAGGAAACTGGCCACTGGCATCTGGGCAGGTAGTGTTCATCTGCTTTATTTGGCATACTGTCTAGTAGAAGGAAAACTCCAAATGCAAACTATCCTCACTAGGAATGAGTGACCTAGTGTTCTTTTACAATCAACATATAACCATGAACAATACGAATTACAATGTTCGCTTCTTATGGTTATATGACAGTGAAACATTTGTCACTTTTGGCTTTTGTATGGCTGTGCATGATGATGATGATTATCACACTATCGAAATTATCTATCAGATCAGCTGGCGGTAGTTTTGTTATGTTGTTCGACGACTGGTTAAATTCAATAAGATTGGTGTTTACTTCAAGCTCGCAAACTTGATTTAAAGAATTATCAATCAGAGTTTGCGTACTTAGTAACAAATTAGTTCCTATTTAATCGAGTGAAATAAAAAAGGAATTATAAATTTTTTGTTTACTAGAGATGCACCAATAAGAGTTGGTGCTTCAACTTGAACTCATTATATGTTTGTTTTAAAAATTGAGAACCATTCTATGGGATAAAGCATCTTTACATTGACAAATCAGCATAGTGTGAAATGAACTAGATGGGAAGTAGCCCGTAGCAATAGAAATTCCTGCCTGACGACCGGTGGACAGAAGCAAGGTAATCCGAGAATGGTAGTATGAACCTTGCCGGGTTTAAAAAGACACAGCCATCACCCTGTTTCATGTGAAGCCTCGTTTGGTCTAATTGCACGGTAACTTTTATTTTTAAATGTGTTTGACGGAATGAGATCAAACGTGCCAGACGCAAAGAGCAAGTTTCGGCTGCTAAAGGAAACTTTTGCCAGTGGCATCTTGGCAGTTTCTGTTCATCAGCTTTTGTTGGCAAACTGTCTAAGAGAAAGCAAACTCCGAATACAAACCGTCCTCACTAGGAAAGGACGACCTAATGTTCTTTTACTGTCCTCATATACCCATGAACAATACGAATTACAATGTTCGCTTCTTATGGTTATATGGCAGTGAAACAGCCACTTTTGGCTTTTTTATGCATGGGCATGATGATTATAATGATGATGATGACGCATTGAGTTCGTATTCGTTGTGGCTGGGTGGACTTATGGTTATCTGGCAGTGAAACATTAGTCACTTGGCTTTTGTTGGCTCTGTATGATTATGATGATATATTTGGTATACAAATGTGTGACTTTTGGATGATTCAATTTTTATGTCAAAATTTAGGACCAAAGATGAACTAATCATTATGCGATATTTAAGAAAGGTCTATATCATCGCGTTATTACCAGAAAGTAAGCAAAGGCTGTTCTACTACACATCCTTTGATCATTCTCGGATTCGTATTTTTGTTCTATCGGTATGTGCAACAAATCAGGTACTTAAGTGCACAAGCTCCTAATAAGACTAGCGTAAATGCGACTTGAGAAATGACCTCATTTGAAGTAGAGAGAAAATATGCCTTTATACATGCCATATATTTGTTCTGTCTATATTGGCTATCTAAGGTCGCTAATGCTCTAGGATGTTCTGCCATTCGGCTCTTGAAACCAAAGACCCAGTCTATCCTTCACAGCTGACGATTTCCATAATCGTGGTGTTTATATTGCTTAATTTCTAGGACGTGTTAGTTTCTCTGATCACGCCATCTCTCTTTCTAATGCGAAAGTCACACAGCGAGATTCGATGTGGTCTGTCATCCGTGTTTTGGTTACATCTATTTGACTGCAGAAATGTTAAATATATTTAAATTTTTCTCAGTGTTTCAGAAAATCCTAACCAATAAAATTGGAATAAGCCAAGCCTCCCAAATGGGCCCTGTTTATCGCTAGGCTTACACATGTCTTCGCCAATTTATTTGAATTTTCTTTCAGTAGTGTACGGTAAGTCTTTACTAACGAACTGAAATAGCAAGTAATTGTTTTCCGCGCATGAGATGGCTGATCTGCCTGCCCTGTGACTTCATACATACAATGGAGTCTGCTCGGTAGCCCTCTTAAATACTGCGACCTCCAGCGTGTTATTATTAACAAGTTCAAAATCGAATTTGGAACGGTCTTTATTCTTTTTAGTTAATAGTTTTAAGTAATTGAATATCCAATGTGGGTAGAAGAAGCATTGTTTAAGTATAAAACAGTTACTTTTTCTGTGTTTTGTTATTAGTATAAATAAAAGCTTTAAATTTGTATTAAATGATTTTTTTTTATATTCTATCATTTTTTTTCATTTCTTCACTGTCATTGATAGTTGCATTTCATTATATCTAATTGGGCTTTGTCAAAAATTATAGCTATGTGATTCTGATGCATATACTAATTTCGTTGTTTTGTGACTGAAACTTTAAAATCAAAAGAAAAATATGTGTAATAGAGATTTTATAACATATACTTTGTCAATTTTTTAAGGAATATCAGTTAGGATATAGTTTACTTAAATCTTTTAAGTGTGTACTTTGTAACTGCTTCGATTTGACATTTCCGGCTAACTTCAATTTGCCCTTTGAATTATAGTTTTAAATGTATCTTGTTGTTGGCTGCATGTGTCTTTAATTAGTTTGCTTTAGCGCACAGTGCATTAAGAATTAATATACATGTTTTAATTGGGTAAGAATCTATAATGAATATATTGTTGTTAACTCAATCCTAGATTATATTTTCCAGACTATAAGACGCACATAAAAGGCTTAATTTTCCTTAAAAATCGGCATTGCGCCTTATGTGTAAAAAAGTCTGTCATGAAAGAAATATTAAATTAAATAATGTAAATAACTGCAACACGGCCTGGTATGGTTCCGTTCTGCTGTAATGAATTTCATTGGAAAAAGTCATTAGCATTTATGTTAAAGATCCCGGAATTGCAATCAAAATTAACGATTTCATCTCTTTACTGTAAGTGCCTATATTGCATACCTGAATTCCGTGTTATCTATTATTTGTACATATCTAGCTAGATATTAGTTCTATCGATGTAAATTTGCTTGAGAAAATTACCATAACTAATTAGGGCGTTTAAAATGTCCCCTAAGTATAAACATGCTTCCCTAGTTGAATTTAACAATAAAAGTTACTGCGTAGCTAGATCAAACTCAAAGCTTCACATGCATCTTGTTGGTGGCTGTGTTTCTTTAGACTCGGCACATTTCATGCTATCATTACCGGACTGCCTAGCTTGTGCCCACCGGTCGTCAGACCGGAATTTCTACGGCTACGGGCCATCTCTTCCAGTTTAGCTCATTTCAATATGTGTTTGACAGAATGAAAGCAAGCGTGCCAGACGCGTATGGAAAGTTTAGGCTGCTGAAGGAAACTTTGGCCACTGGCATCTTGGCAGATACTGCTCATCAGCCTTGGTTGGCAGACTACCTACGAGAAGGCAAACTCCGAATACAAACCATCCTCACTAGGAATGGGCGACCCAGTGTTCTTTTACGGTCCACATATTACCATGAACAGCCTATGTTTATATGGCAGTAAAATATTAGTCACTTTTGGCTTTTGTATGTCTCTGCATGATGCTGATTATGATGAAATTGAATTTAAAATCTAAACCATCAGTTACCCAAAAAAATATTGAAATAGAGCAGCTGCGAAAGAGTTTATCATCAATGATTCAACGGCGTAGACGTGGTGATAGCAAGAAGATGACCTACGTCAATTCAAGGAGGCCAAACGGATTTTCCGACGCAACAAAGCGATGCGGCCACAGCTACAGGAGAAACTTGAACATTGGATCACCCAACAGAGAACAACGGGTAGAAGCGTCTTCACAGTCTTGTGACATGAAGATCAGCTGTTTTACAAATGGTCCTTTGAGGTGCTTCCGATTTATGGAAAGGCGTTATCACTAAATCCGGACATGACCTACCATCTTGCATCAGTTGCCATCGTATTACGAAGAAAAGTTTGCTATCTTCTGCACCGAATAGAAGAACAAAGAAGACTAGGCTATATTACAAAAATGGACGAGGTTACTCTCACCTCCGACATCCACAAAAGTCACACTGTCGAGAGAACAGGGTCTAGTACGGTATCTATGCGCACCGCAGGGAACTATAAGTCTCGATACGCAACCATCACACGAATACCATTTAATATCAGATGAAGCAAACTAACTCGGAGCTCGCAGTAATTCTAGGAGTATTAACCAAAGAACTCTAACCACTATAAATTAGAATTAAGTTTTCAAGGTTAAATTGCGAGTCGCGTGGGAGATGTGGATGACAAAAAGCGAGAACACCTTTACCAATATAATGATGCATTTCTTAGCTAGTTACGCTACATCTGTCAATGGATTATCGATGTCTGGGACAAGGTGTAGGTGTGAACTATCATCCGCGGTTTCGTGAAGGCTGGAATCATCACTGGGCAGCCAAGTAACAGTGAAAGTTCTGAATGGTTCGATGACTTGTATCCGGTAATGCTTTATGTCCACATTGTTTAACTGTTTAACTTCAGATAAAAAGTTATGCTAGGCTTCCGTCGCGGGGAATTTTGCACTAACTTATCAATAAGCAATATCTACACTGCCTTTTAATTTTGTCTGCACCCAGACATCACTGTTGAGCTTGTACTATTCAAGACGAATATAGAATACATTTATATAACTCTCAAGGTCGAAAAGCCCGAGTCTTATACAGCTTATATGCTGTACTCCTGTACAGTTTTAAGCAAGTGTTCTTCCAATGTGCAAGCAAGTTTCGTATTTAGCATGACACTATATTCCAGCCATCTAGTTTCGCCGGATTTCCCTGGACTGCGACTGATCGCTTTAAAATGGGGCTAGAGTTAAACGACGGTTAAGAGCCACCAGTATTATATGATGTTCATCGAAAAAATTCACAGCGGCTACTCAAGCTGTTCTAGTTCCTTTCTTGTCTTTGTTTTGAGCTCCTGGGGTTTACGTTACGATAATAGAGGGTTCACTCCGATCTGCTGCTGGGTTTCGGCAATTGAACGCTTTGGTTAAACCTGACCAGTATCTCATGTCTGCCCTGTGCGATCTGTTCCTGTTGCAAGCGGTGGAGAATGGCCTTCATTTCTTGACATAGAGCAGCACTTTTGAAAAATTGGCGCCCAGCATGAAAAACGATGTAGAGTGATGGTGTAGTTGTGTTGACGTTGCCATTATATGGGCTTTCACTAGACATTTGCGTGCTTGCCTACTAAAGACACGGTCAAGACATGTAGAATGGCAATTAAATTTTAATCCTAAAATGTACGGAGAGAAGCGCGATTGCGGTTCCTTGGCCAGATGAATGTATGCCATTTGATTCGAATGTACAGCCTATTATGGATTATCCGGTACCCACTAGCAGAAAATTATTGTCAGTTTATTGGCATGATGAATTTCTATAGACCATATCTCGCATGGACTGCGGTCCATCAACGACGATTTTTTAAGTTTGCTAGTGCTAAATTATCGTTTCGTTGGACTGACGTGGCCAAGTAGCGTGTTTCCAATGTAAGCACAAACTGATAAACGCCACAATTTTTTCTTCCTCGATGGAAAGCATGTTAAATGGGGCTGGCGCCTCAGGCATAGATATTGGATAAGTATTACAGGCCAACAGACGCCTGATGATGCAATTTTTAAGTTGCCTTCTTACGAGAATCGAGCAAGACTATAGTGTCATCTAAAAATAAATGCTAGCATTACAATTGGCTCTATGAAAGTTTGGACATTTTGTCATCGTGTGGAGTATATACGTGGTGAGCGATCACAAAGCGCCAGTTCATTGGCGTTCATAAGTTATCGAAAATAAGCATCGGGTTATTGAGGGGCTTACGGAATTCGATGTATACCTTTACCATTGCGAAGGTATCGCGAACAGAGTATTGATATAGAATTCCAAGAAATAGCTGGGCTTCTGCAAATGGCAGATTGGTGTCCACACTGTCATCATCATCATCATCATGTATAGCCCCAGAAAAGCCAAAAGTAACTTATGTTTCCATAAGAAGCGAAACAAAAATTATAACGACAAAAATCATAATTTAGGCAGAAAAAGTTTTAGTCTCATTTACGAGAGAGAGAGAGAGAGAGAGAGGGGAGAGGGGAGCAAAATTAAACTTCTTCACAACACCTTATGGCAAATTCAGCTTTAGGGAAGGCAGCATCAGCAATACAGCTTCCTTGCAGGTTTCACTGGATCACTTCATAAACAAAACCAAACCTCGCAGCTAACTTTAACTTATTAAGAAAATAAAGTTACGAAGATGATCCTACTAGACATCTGCAACAATATCCCCGCTGAGCTCGATTCCATGCTATATCGCGAAAGGTTTCTAGCCAATAACTATTATGCACACGTGAACCCCATCCTGACAGACGTGTGGGTCCTCGAATACTAAGTGTACATGCGAGTGACTTCAACTGTTTCTGCCATGTCAAGATCTGCCCACCTTCTGTCTTACGCCAGTCTGGTGCTGGATGAGAAAACAAAGCTCTACTGGGCAATCGAATTGAGGGCATTCTCAAAACGTGACCGAGCCAACTAAGTTGATACAATTTTATTTGTTTTTCTAACGAGGAACACTTGTTAGCAGATCCCAAAATACAGCTACGGATGTCAACGTTATTTTTCTGTTGTGGTAATCAACTTGTGCTATGCATCTCAAACAACGATGGTCGAAAGCCTGTATGAGTCTAAAATCATCAACTCTAAGAGGCTAAGCTACTGTCAACAGTTTGCTATGTACCAGCGTTGTAGACAACTGAAAAGTAATCATGGTAATGATTTTAATGGCAAACCATGAAATGAATTTCCCTATGGATTTTGGAAGTCTACTACTTATGTCGCGTAGCAGGACGGTCTGTGTTCATCATGCCAGCTAAAATTATCTGATGGGTCGAATTTGTGTCTTTAAAGCAAACCAGAACAAAGAAATGTATGAGATGCTTATAAGAGAGCTTATTCGATCGATATGTTTATCACTTATAATCGTTATCACCCATTCGACAAATTTTCATAATTTAATCAAAATTGAAAGATAACGCATTTCCGAGCTGCCACGTTTCCTCTTCAATCTAACAAGTTCACCGGACGTTGAAAGAGGTTCTCCGATTCTTTAAATCAAGTTTACAACTTTGAAGTAAACACCAAACCCATTTTATTTAACCAGTCTTCGAACAACATATCAAAGCTACCGCCTATACATCTTCCTGAACTGATTCGTATGTTAGCCGAATAGATGAGTACGTTGACCTAGGATTCAAGAAATATGAAGCTTTGTGTCACAGGGACAAACGCAATGCAATTTTAAAGTTTGTCTTCACGAAAAATTCTATAATAAAAAACATTTGTGCCTGTATTTGTCTATTGTGGAGCTGGCTATTTAAAAGACCTGGTGGAGATGGGCCACACTTAACTGTGGTTATTTAAAGTTGGTATTAAATCACTATTTTTCAAAATTTGTGTTGCCGTTTAAGATGATTATATGATATTAATAACTGCTTGATAATGCTATTTGGTTTTTATTTTACAAAATTGGTATTAATCTTTCTACCCTTAGAAAGTGATCGCAGACCGTTGGCATCGGTAGTTTACCGTTGCATTTGTTTAAATTTGGATATGTTAGAATTATATTCAGCTATTTTGAACACTGCTAGCATGCTGTCCATCAATATGAAAGGTGATATTGCTACTTAACCCTCTATTCAATATTAAATTTTGTTTCCGCCATCATCATAAAATATATTCCTGAAAAGCGAGTGTAGTCAAAAAAACGTACTCTATTGGCGTCCTGACCTGATTATTAAATATAGTTAAGCTGAGATATCGGCCTCAATAATAATGGCTAACCTAAAGATCCTTTTAAATTAGTGCATAAATAATAATATTTTTCATATTAATGCGACAGGGAAGCCTCGGCTTTTAATTTTGACATATGTTTTAAAGATTATTTTTACGTCTGCTAAAAGTTGCCCATTGTCTTGCACTCTTTTCAGCCTTATCGCCAAATGTGATAACTGATATCGATCCAGGTCATAGTGTATGGATTTACTAGAATAACAGGTGTTCAGAAATAGTTGTAATTCTCAATTTTGGTGAAATTTATTATATCTTGTGGTGGTACCTAGCACTGACTTGGCAATTTTAGTGCTGGTACCAGGTACCGACTAGGCGACCATACTGTTGGTATACTTTGCAGGCTCTGTATATATTTTATATTGAGAGCTATCTTTGAAGTCGCATTATCGAAGACTATATGAAGCCAACTCCATTACTGTTTGTATACACATTCGTATAGGAGAATTTATCGTCCAATTGTTCCACATTCCTCATCCTAATATATAGTAGGTTTAGGTCGCCAGTAAGCACGAAATGTATGTGTATATGAGATTATACTTTTAATTCATGCTGAATTTGTTTTATTCTTCTGGTCATTCTTGAAGTAATTTGTTACTAGGTTCTCACGAAAATTGTATTTCTAGATCATTGGACTATATTTCAATCAGCCCTGCCTGGTGTATTCGTTACTAAAAGTTACCGAAAATTAACATCAGATTCAAGCGAACAGACATGTCTAAATTAAGATTCGCTTATCAATTTACTTTTAATTTATATTTATGCTTATCAGTGCCAACCATGAACGACGTGACTAAAACTTTAATATATACTAATCTTACAATTATTTTAGGACGATTCTGAAGCACAAGATATCAATAAATGCATTACGAGGATTTGGATATTGCTTATTGATGCTGAGTCAACATAATGCTGAAGCTGTATGTGTAATTTTGCATATTCTTATGTTTCATGATTTTCTGATAGTGCAGTAATAATAATAATAACAATAATAGTTCTTTCGGAATGAGAGCCTTAGTAAAATTAATAGTATCCTTTCCATGTGTAAAAGTAAAAAGAAATTTTTTTCATATACAAGGACCGTTTCTTTGACATATTCTTCACAAGTATCTACAAATGAATATCTCTGTATGTATATTGAAAGGCAAAACAAAATATTAAAAATGTAAACGAGTAGAAAGTGTGAAATAAGGGAGCAACCAATCAATTGCGTCCATCGCCTCCAGTTCAAACTCATTGTCCGAACATACTTCTTCCTATGCTTGTTTAAATCCGGCTGCAGTTTGTTTATCCATAAAACTTCGTATGTGGCTAACTTTTTTCTGTTATTACATTTAGCAATTATCTTATATGCTATGTCTGAAGAACATATGTTTGAGGTTTCAGCGATGTGTTGCGCAATTGCAGACGTTTATTCATCATTTGATTTAAAACAGGCGTTTAAATTGCAATGTTCTCTCATTCGAGTAATGAAATGTTTGGTTGAGTGGCCTATGACAAAAAGACAAAACAACAATGCTGAAGAAATTAGAAAGTGATATAAAACATTGAGTTTTGTGTGTTTTAGTACCGACCGATACTGCTAAATGTGTGCTTAACTTAGTAAAATTACCAATCAATCAACTAACAATAGAGGCACTATTGATTGACCGAAAATATGCTATTGATCCTTCTAAAATGCGACTTTGATTATGAAGCGGCATTTGAAGTGATATTTGAACAAAGAGCCGACTTAGAACCTACAAGTATTGATGACAAAAATCGGTTCAAGGCTACTTCAGTTTACCAGGCTTCAAATTGTAAATCTTCTGAACGCGCAGTACAACATGTATCGACAAAGCGCTTCAAAATATCAGCAGAAATGCAGACATCGAAATGCAACGCGCTGATAAAGACCAGAGTGTTGTTTTAATAGATCAATCTACAAAAGATAGAAAACGTAATGAATGAAAATACAAAATTCATGTGTCTAGAGCATAAATCATAAAGTAGACAAAGTGTAGCGCAAAGTAATAGACAAAATTAAGATCTTGACAAATGAGGTTATTGTACAAAGCTCAAACCAATTGGATCTACTACACTAACAATGTACGGATTACCAAAAAAACAAATAAAAGGTTGTCATATGATGCAAATTTTAGCAATGGCCAATTCTCCGCTTCATGCAATGGCTAAATGTTTAGTTCAGTTGTTGATTCTTTTGAGGTTGTAAGCAAAATTCAGGATATAATTTTTTAAATCAAGATTATAGTGTCTCTTGATTTTATGTCTTTTTTCAAATGTTCCGATTGACGAAACCATTAAAATTATAATCCAAGCCGTAGAACAAGGCAATATCACCTCCGATCCTAGTTCACACTCTTCGCAAGCTTCTCATATAATGCACAAAAGATGTACGGTTTTGTTTTGATAGAAGCATCTATAAACAATCATATAGTGTGCTAATGAAGATCCCTCTATCTTCAGTGTTGACTGAGATTTTAATTTACCATCTTGAGACCACATCATTAAAGAATGACAAGTAAATGTGCTCATTACATACGGTACGTTTGTGATTTTTTTCCTGTCCTTTAAAAAGGTCTCAATCACTAGAACTGATTTAAATTTTCAAAAAAGCGCATAAGAGTATCTGTTTCACGGCAGAGCACGAGAAAGGTGATTATTTGCCTGTTCTAGTTGTACTTCCGAAGAAATATACTAATGGTAAATATTATATGCCAGTATAAGTGCGCAAGTTGTTGATCAACGCGCATAGGCCGATTGCCCAGACGGTAAATTACTCGAATGAGAATACATTGCACCAGTCGGATTTATGCAAGCAGAAGAAGCATGTTCTGGTATTAAGCATGGAATGCAGGTGATGCACGCAATTGATTCGTTGTTCTCTTATTTGCAGGTTTACATTTTTCTATTTGGTTTGGCCTTTCAATTTATACATGAAGAGAAGTTATTTCTAGATAATTGAGAAGTGTATGAGAAATAAACGGTTCTTGTAATGGGTATGTCCAGTAGACCTTGTTTGCCTCTAACTTCTCACAGACTTTCTGTTAAAGAGTTAGATGTATCTGCAACTCTAAAACCGAAAGCCACAAGACTGGAACAGCAGAGAAATTGAAGATTGGAAAATATAAGTAAATGTAAGAGACGTTGGCCTAGATGCCAAAGAAACGACTGCTATTACAATTATGTGTGCTGTGTAATTATTTATTTGCCGTCGTACTCTGATGATGATCATGGAAGGTAGAAACGCGTCAGTACGTGTGGCTGGCGATAGATTTCCTAGGTTACTTTCTGATCTGCGTTTTGACTAACGCAATTTTTGTTCCAGTAGTTTTTTTTCTTTAACAAATAATTTCGGCTTCCTTTATCGGCAGCCTTCTTCAGCTGGTCCATCCTCACTTGTTTTACAAAACGAACTAAGGAAGCAAGTCCGACAGTCTGACGTAAAAATAATATGGCAAGAGGAAATATTACGCTTGCTTCATTAGTTTGTTTTGTAAAACAAGTGAAGATGAACCATATCAAAAAGGCTTCCCATAAAGGCAGCCGAAATATTTTGTTAAAGAAAGAAAACGCAGATCAGATAATTTCAATTAATCCAGTTTCGCAAAAAATTTTCATTTGATTTCCTATGTTGTTTGACGACTTGTTAAATACATTGGGATTAGTGTTTACTTAAAGCTCGTAAACCTGATTTAACAAACTGCTGCTACCACATGCGAAATCAACGATTGCTTAATGGTATTGCCTATGTATAATGATCATGTCCTTCACATATTACACAGCATATTTTTTATTAGGAAGAAAAAAGCGTTAACAACAAAGTGTTTAATGGACATTTTTTTCGAGAATACCAAGCTTCACTTAACAATCTTTCATTTATATATATCCTGGGTTTTCATTTAAATTTAATT
This sequence comes from Eudiplozoon nipponicum, assembly GCA_029291075.1. Classification (NCBI taxonomy): domain Eukaryota; kingdom Metazoa; phylum Platyhelminthes; class Monogenea; order Mazocraeidea; family Diplozoidae; genus Eudiplozoon; species Eudiplozoon nipponicum. The sequence goes on from JAQBSW010008562.1 coordinate 31,731, forward strand.
AATTACTTCTATTTCTTGTATGGGCTTATTAGTAGGTGCATATGCGTATGTGTGTGTCTGTTTGCGTGTAGGAGTCCTCTTGTTGTATTGCAACGTGATGTTTGAGATCTGGTTATTCTTGTATCGTTGGATAGAGTTAACCAACTTTTTGTATTTTTGGCTATTACCTGCATGAACGCTATTTTACCGAGTGTTTCCTTTCGCCTTGTTCCTCAATTTTGTTCTGTTCACTTGGTAACAGCACAGGGTGTGGGGATTGCAGTGTTGAATGTTCATTGTTTTGACATTTGTGTCGCTGTTTACAATGGGTGTGGTTCCGTATTCTTAGCTGTTTTGTTTCTTCTTCAGTTTATTGCCAATTCGATCGAGTGGTTGTTTGGCCTAGTCTGGATTCTGATAAATTGTTGTTGAGTTGTATATTCGTAGCCAGTCTATTCTAATATCATGTTGATGAAACTTTTGATACCGTCAAGCTGTATTTCCTTAACTTAACTAAGAGGAGTCGTACCGTCCTCAGTTATTATACCGCGATTAAATGGAATCACTAAGAAGAATTTTGCCTGTAAAAGCTAATATCACATTTAGCACACAAAGAATCATGTAGTTGGATACCAAAGGTCAATTGCAAATTCTCTCCTAATTATTCGTAGTATATAAATTCTCATGTGTGTGAAGTAATTGATCAACAGAATCCAGCAACATTTACCGCAGAAATTGATAAAAAAAGGCTTGACACCGTCAGAAAAATCAGCCATTTCCGATCATATATTGTAAACGGGGCATGCAGTCAATTTGGCTAATTTCTCAATTCTACACAAATAAAAATCAGAAAAATTATTACACATATAAAGTTCTTTATATATAAACAACAATCGCCCGGACCAAACATTCAAAAGTATCATCAACATGATATTCTAATCGACTGACCGCGAATTACAAAGCCCAACAAACGGCAATGCCAAACACCTAATCGATGAGACTCAACAAACATTCAACCGAATTGGCATGAAACTGAAGAAGGAAAAACAGCTGCGCCTACTGTTCACACCCATTGTTTCCAGTGACATAAATTTCAAAATAATATGAGTTTCCAACACTGCGCTATTACCAATTGGACAGAAAAAAATCAATCAATACAAGAATGACCAGATCTCAGTTATCATTTTACAATACAATTAGAAAGTCTCCTACACGCAAACAGACGCATACGCATATAAAACTACTAATCAGCCCAAACAAGAAAGAAGTAAAACCGATTTCGACTTGTTGCATCTGCACAATCAAAAGAAAACTTAGGATATACATAAATAAAAGATTTTTGAGTTACGTTTAGTGTTCTCGAAATAAATGTCCATTATCCAATTATATATATATATATATATATATATATATATATATATATATATATATATATATATAGTGTGTGTGTGTGTGTATATGGCGAAAGCTGCAAAAAGTCAATGTTCCTGACTTCATTGAAATTGTGCAGCTGTCTTTCTTATTAAATGTAAAGTATAGCACCATTGGAGCATCCAGTGTTGATTAAATCCTTTGCTGGGATTAGAATCAGGTGCAAGTGCGAGAATCCATTCGACTGAATAAAGTTCGATGAGATGATAAAAGAGAACGCCGCATAAAAACACTAAATAAATCTTTAAATCAAGTTTGTGAGATTGAAGCACATGACAATTCCATTGTATTTAACTAGTCGTTGAACAACACAGCAATGTTAATTTA
>JAQBSW010008563.1:0-20000 GCA_029291075.1 Eudiplozoon nipponicum
TTACCATGTTTGTCTAACGTGTGCTGTTCATGAACACGCTGTCTAATTAATTTTTCTAGCATTGTGTGAGCTACCCTTCTAGCTGGATGGCCTTCTCCGCCCAATGAAGCTCGATGCATAAGTACAAATTTTTTATTAATTGGCTTAAACACATGCATCCATTGTGCTTGTTTTTCTTACTCTACCGAATCATCTACTTTGACTGGTATGTCAACGGCCCAAACTTGGTTCAGTCAAAGTGAACCATTGCTTAATCGAATATCCTGTTTGATGTAGCAAAAGAGAGATAATGGAAGAAGGAAAAAAAAATCATACTATTGATTACGCAGAAAATTAAAACAGCCAATTCCCATTTCAAACTTGTCTGAACGTGAAGGTCGATACTCGGTTTCTAAGGACGCAATTCCTAAATTTACATTTGAGTTATTCGACGCGCATCGATGAATTACAACCACATCTGCAGAATTAAAAATCAATAAAAAGTGTGATAATCTTTCAGATTGTCATAGAACTTCACTAATTTTTATTTTATTTCTTCTTTCCTGTTTGTTGTCGAATATTATTGGCAGTTATATAATTTGTTAAATAGAAGAATTTTATATGTTTAAAATATACTAGCACTACGTTTATATTTAAGAAGCACATTTTAAAGTCGTAACGACTTTCTCATAGAACATCTTGTTTAAAAACTCCGATAGTTTCAACTATTTCTTGATGAAGTATTAAACAAACATTGGTTACGCGGGCGGGGATAACAATTATTTTTAATCAAGTTTGCGATCTTCATATAAACACCTGACACATTATGTACATATATTTTGCAGTATAAACTAAGTAGCGTATAGTGTAGAAAATGCAACTCGTCCAGTAGACCGGTTTTGAACTTATCGGGAACTCATCACGTACTTTCACGCGGACGGGGCTTTGGAGTCTTTTTCGCTTTTATATGCGCCATTCTGCCAGACAGTACACACAATTGCATTTTATATACTAACTTATTTATTTCGACATTATTCCTTCAGTAGGGGCATATGCGTCATATATATGTATATATATATATATATATATATATATATATATATATATATATATATATATATATATATATATAATTAAACAGTTACGGATTGTGTGGGTCATAACAAAAATGAATTAAATCACGGATTTTGAGATTGATATGGAAACAAATCCAATTAAGAATATATTTATTAGTATAAATCAAGAACAGTGAGATTTTAAAGGCAATCTATCTAGTAATTGTATGTAGCAGGATAGAGTCATAAGCTCCGAAGTAAATGTTCTCCGGTATTAGCCTCGGCCATCGTAAAAATCTTAAAAGTATTTGAAGAGTTTCCAATAAAGATGATATTGGTCTATTAGATGACTTGTTTTGCTATATTGCACGGTGCTGACAAATGTTTAGATAATAAGATTGGTGTTTACATTGACTCGCAGGCCTGATTCAATTAGTTTTTGAATGTTTATTTAATGTTTACTTTATATCTAATTCATGCAAATTTGTTACACAGCCTTAGATGTTATTTATGGTATATCTACAATTCTTTAACAATTTGTAAGATTCAAAGTTAGGTATTTGATCTGTTTGACAAACTTAATGTGTGAAATTATACCTTTTTGATAGTGCTCAAATCTTATAAAAGCAAATTGAAATAATTTTGAAAAGTAAAAGTTAAGCAGCTTTGTCATGCCACTGTTAGAATGAATTAAATTTGAATGCACAAATCTGAAAAAACCAACTGTAAGCAATGGTTTCAAAAAACTCCTATTTAGTTCGAAAAGCATTTCGTTAGTTTCACACGGCACCACCCAACGTTGAAACTACCAGTTAGTTTTATGCTGTGCTAAGGTTGTATTAATTCAGAATCGGAATCAACCTAAACAACGTTAATCACATGCATTGATTAAACTAGCGGTCCATTAGGGTCCATATGTGAATTTAGTCCTTTTGCTGATAAAAATGATAAAATATACGAATGCAAAAGAAATTACATTGAGAATTGGGTGACAAAGTCTTCCTTGATGACAATTAGAAACAAAACAAACCGAGATGCATCCATCGACAGAGTATTACATTTTGTTTAAATATGCAGAGACACATGCAAAATGATGCAGCTTTCGTCTATTTCAATTGTATGTTAGGTTTTAATCACCTAGTAACAAATTTGTTCAAATAGGACCAGAAGCATAAAGCAATGCCAGTATGTAAGAAAGGTATAACCTTATTCGCACATGCATTTCTTGCTTTCAGACGACTCCTCAGTAGGATCCTGGTATTACGCCCCCATACCCAGCGGGAATGTGGGCAGATGGTCACTACTATTATTATAACCATTGTGCTGTTTTCAGCTCTGCAGGCGAATTGTTCCACCGTTGCTTCAATTGGTATGTTATTAATGAAACGATATAAATTATTTGAAACCGTTGTTTAACAAAATTCATTTTAATGATCTACTAATTTTCCACATTTCCATACAGTAGATATAGGGAGAGGTACTATTCCCACCGATGAGTCGCATGTAAACTCAAAACGAATGTGAACATGAGATTCCAATCTCGTAGATGTTTTTTAACTTATTCTTCTGGTCCCATTCCAACTAATTAGGTACAGTAACAGCTATCATACAATTGCATATATTAATTCTCGCCACAAACAGTATCTAACTGCTACACATTTAATTGACTGATTTTATGATTATCGCGAAAAGTGAAAATAGTTGTAATTCTCATTACTGATGAAATTGTGCAAGCATTGAAGTTCATTGTGTAGGTACCATTTAACTTTTCGGTACCGTAACTGTCTTTACCGGGTAACGGACAAAATAGCCATAGTGTTGAGTACCCTTTCAAAACTTGGTATATATAATATAAGTGTGAGTCGGGCTTTCAAGTCGCATTTTTGAAGACTTTATGTGAATTTAGCTCCACTAATGCTGGTTTAGACAGAGTAAAAGGAGATAGTACTGTTCAATTTTCCCACATTGTTCACCTAAATATATAGTTCGTAAAGGGCGTAATATCCGCATCTATTGAAGAGTCGCCAGTACGCACGAAACAAATGTGCACATTAGACTGTACCTTCCGCTCATGCTGACTTACTTTTATTTCAATTTGTTACTAGGTAAGCATTACTTAATTCACAGCTTATTTCTGTAATGTCCACTGCAATAATATATACAATATTAGCTTCCACTACTCCTTTTAAATTTAGATTTATTCTTATACATAAATATAATTTTTATATATCTATATTTAATAATTGATTGAATGTCCCATTTAAATATATTTTTATAGTTATTTTTACTGTTTATAAAATGCCATAGCTGCTTCTTCTATGAAACTGCTAGGGTTGGCGATTCCTTACTTGCGCACGTAAAGAAATATTTAGTCCAATTTCGAGGACCCAAGAAACCCGATGGATAGTTTAATAATAAAGCTACTCACTGTAGGGCATAGGTTTAATGATATGCGTAAAATGGATCTAGCTCCTAACTTTTAGAAATTGAACATCATTTGTATTCTATGGAAACTGACATTAGCATTAGCCAGCACGAGTCACTAGTTTTTTAGTTGTTACTTCATTAATATTATTATGATCGCGATACACAAAACTCTTGAGAACATAATTGAATAACTTATACGAATATGGCAAAAGCTGCAGTGCGGTCATATTCCTGACTGCATAGAAATTATGCAGTCGACATTTGCAGTCAGATGCATTTCGTGCGAGACTGCATTGGATTTGTGCTTTTTATCAGACTACATAATTTATAGATGCAATGCGGTTTGATTCTCTCTAGCCAGTTTTCTGTCGTTCTGTAATAACGATCATGAAAGTGCGAAACTCCGTGCGTCTAAAGGCAGTATGGCCTATATTGTTTATCTGTTTAAATAAAATTGGATTGATGTTTATCTTAAGTCAATGCATTTGATTTTAATCAATTTAATGTAAATGTTTTGAAAGCAATTAAGCAAATTATTCGTATATTTATAAAATCAGTCTTAGAAAGACGAATGAATAATATTATTAAATATTAAACAGTTTATGAAACACATTCGTTGGAAGTTGGAATGTTTCAGAAAAAGAATCATTTAGGAAAAATGTGCAGTTGAATACTAAAATGATGAACATATGGAATGTCTGCACTAAATTACTCTATTGCTTTCAGTGTTTTTTGTGTAAAAATTACATGCATATGTGTTTCAATGAATAATTATAAAATTTTTAACAGTATTAACAAAATCACTATTTTTATCTTATTTATCATCTTTTTCTTTTTCTACATCTTCTTCTTCTCTCTCTCTTTTATTCAACTTCCTCGTCTTCTTATTGCTGGTATTATTACAATTATTTTTATTATTATAATTATTTTATAATAATAATAATAATTATTATTATTATTAGTAGTAGTAGTAGTAGTAGTAGTAGTAGTAGTAGTAGTAGTAGTAGTAGTAGTAGTATTTGTAGTAGTAGTAACGTTAATAAACTGATTATTGAAATGGATATTTAGATTCAGCAATGACATAATTGAGATAAAGCAACGCCTGCAGACAACCGTTTAACCCTCATAAGAACATAAATTTAACAGATAACCACATGTTAATTACGTTTAGACAGTTCATGCACAGGTCATAACTGCCCACACACGCACACACGTAATCAAGCAAACCCACACATCCACATGCACTCGAAATCGCAGGCCTTCGTGCAAATTCGAAGCAATATATTGAAAAATATAACTGGTGTTGTCTGATAGTTGCATAATGAATGCCGGATCTGTGACCTCGCTGTTATGATCTTTCACCCATGGCACGTAACATCATGTAAATATTTGGCTACAACATCGTGCCACAGTTGATAAATTTGTCTAACATGAATGATATCGAATTGTTAAATCCATTTCGATTCCTACTTTTTTTCAATAATCCAAAAAATAGATGCTGCTTATGAACTCGCCTTGATATTGCGTGGTATATAATTTTTTTACGTAAAAACACGTTTGCTTAGCTAAATGGAAACAATTAAAATGCACGTATTCTCTATTAAAAATAGCTAGTTTCGATGCGTAGATATTTGGCACGGAGACAATTATCATAACCTATATCTGTTACCAAATTTATCCATAATCAACGGCAAATACTTTAAGGTTGCGATCTCCAGAATTTCCCGCGGACATGGCTCGAACCTGAGCTCGTCTGCTTCGGAATCTGGTTCTCAAACCGCTAAGCCAACCTGCAATGTCAGGTATTTAAATCAAGTTCACAACCTTGATTAAACTAATTTTTATCAACGCACGAGCAACGAATGTTCGTTTAATTAAGTACAAATCCGTTATTTAAATAGGTTTCCACTAGAGGTGTATTGCGATGCGCAAACTTACTGCAACTAATATGTCTCTGCCAAGTGTATTTATATAATAAGATGCTTAGAAAGATTTGTTCAACGGCATCACGATATAAGCGTAGACTTGTCACCGTTTGAAATTCAAAGTCTTTCTGTGTGTAAAATTTCCTGAAAGAATTTACAGATCACATTTCAGCTAATTCATGTTAAATTCCCTTCAGCAAATAAAAGATGTTTTCAAAATAAAATAAATAATTCCTCCTCATTTTTTCTCAAGTATCTGTTTCTAAAATAAAATTTAACAGACTATTTAAACGTTGAGAATGTGGAGCCGTTCAATCATTCAAATCCACCGTCTCTAATTCTGACTCAAAGTCTGTTTATGATGCTTCAGCGAATCATTAATTGTGGACTTATTTCTGTTAGTTAATGTTCTAATTATCTTAAAAGAATTATCTGGTGAATATACGCTGATTGATTTCTTAAATAAGCAGCAAAATTGTTTCTGTAGGAAATTTTATATAGGTTACAAGATTAAATATTTATTTGATTGTGCGTTAAGCGGTAAAAATTATTTCAATCAAGTTTCCGAATTTGATTTAAACACTAATCCCATTTTATTAAATCAGTTGTCAAACAATATAGCAAAACTACCGACAGTCATATGTACTAACGCGTTTCGACCATCCATGATCATCAAAGTACGACAGCACACTGACTAGCGAGGATCAATCCGCAGTGCATATATATGGAAAGAAAAATTAATTATTCAGTTCTCACCTTTAGTAGTCTCGTATAAATTTTGGCTGCACTGTTTCTATGCAGTAAATAATGTTAACTTTTATCTTCATCATCATGCACAACCATAAACACGCCAATAGTATCTAAAGTTTTCCTGCCAAATATCCATAAGGAAAACAAAAAAACCAAGATATTTAAAAAAAATAATGACCGAAATCGTAATTTATGCACACAAATTATTAGTGAGGTTTATTCGAGAGAGAGCACCTAGTTACCCAGTGTATATTTTAATAGACAGTTCACTGAAATCAGGCGAACTAAACCTCTACACAACAACATTATTGCCAAGTCAGCATCAAAGCAAAGTATTAGCAGCAATACAGCTTGCTTGCTGTTTTCAAATGATCACATCATAAACAAAACCAAACCTCCCAGCTAACTCTGCCCTAATAAGAAAATGATTTCACAAAGATCTACTATCAATCTGAAACAAAATCGCCACTGAGCTTGATTCGATGTCATATCGCGCAGAGTTTCCAACCAAGAAATATGATGCGCAAGCGGACCCATCCCGGCAGACGAGTGGGCCCTATACAAACCAATTTTGATGTAGTTGACTTTAACTGTTTCTGCCATGTCAAAATCTACAAATCTTGTTTCTTACGCCAATCTGGCGTCGGATGAGGGAATAGTGCTCTACTGGAAAAAAGAATTTTGGGAATACGCAAAACGTGACCAATCCAACGTAGTTGATGGAGCCTTATTTATTTTTCTTACGAGGAGCACTTGTTGGCCGGTTCAAAATACGTCTACGGATGTCAATGTTGTTTATTCGTTGTTTACACCCTACATGTGCTATGCTTCTCATACAACGATGGTCAAATTGAAAATCCAGTTGACGGTTGCAGGACAAATCATAGCTCTCGTAGATCGGTAAAATCTTGATTCCTTCACGCAGCAAATAACCCAGATGCGACTGGAGTCAAGCTAATACCATGATGGTTATCATACGAACTACGATTGCCTTTTTTGAAGATAGGGATGATGGTTAACTCATTCCAAGCAAGTGGTACGGTCTACTCATTCCATATAGTACTCAAATGTTTAGTCAACGCTCCCGAAATTATACGCCGTCATCTTTAAATAAGTCCAATGGAAAATCATCAGAGCCTGCGGATTTGCGACGTTTAAGAGGTGGGATTGCATCTCGTAATTCTAGCTCTGATGGTTCTTCGAGATTAACATTCCACACCGATGATAAAGATATGCTTTTGGGAATCGGAACTGACGCAGTTGCCAAAGAAAATTGTTTTTGATGTTTTCCGCCTATCTTTCATGACGACGTATTTTATCAAATTAGCTGGTTGTTACAATCATTTATATTTTCGCTAACATTTAATTTTCTCAGACTTGTAGCACGAATAAGTACGAACAAACAGCGACTATTATATGATGAGAACGCTTCTTCCATATTTTCAGCTTTTCTGGTCCAAAATGTTTCCAGGTCGATGTTTAGACTGCGGTTAAGTTGGTGTCTTACCTTTCTCCGAGTATTATTATGAGCCGAGCTGGCTGGAATTTTGCGCCTTATTTTGAGTATCTCCATAGATTTTACAGGCAGCCAGTGATTATTTCTACGGAGCCTACAATTCCACAAAGAGTAGCACCCGCATTTAACATAGTAGGGCTTATTTTCGGGCAATGTAAATTTGTATTTTCTCTATCAATACCAATTTTCTTTAAGTTTAAGATGTCTTCATACCTTTTTCGGATGGACAGTTCTTCGAGTTTGTTTACATCTATTTGAGGTGTGTTCTTTTTTATTTTCCCGGAAAACTTTAGTGCACACTTACTACGGATAGGTGTATGGTCCGAATCAACATAGGTTTTCCACAAAGAACGACAATCCTGAATGAAACCAAGCCGTTTATAACGAATTACTATATGATATATTTTAGACCATTGTTTTTCGGGAGCTGGAGGATGCCATGTGGCATGCCGTCTAACAATACGTCTGAAATTTGGGCTAATTAAATATAATCTATTTTTCGCTCAGCTATCCCACTGCCTTTCACTATTATCGTTGCGCGTCGAGCTTAAAGTGTATCTTCCACCTAAATGAAGCTCAGAGTAACTCAGAGCATTCATGTCACTCAGAACCATGACTATATTTGAACATACTAAAGAGCTTATTTAGAAGCAAAAAGCGTCCTTGCTTTCGTCAGTGCTCCAATCGGTAGAATCATATGTAGATACAGCAAAAAGGTAACGCTGATTACGGTGTTTAGCATTGAGTTTTGTAGGTGTGTTTAAATGAGCTGCACAAAATCGGCTATTTATTGGGATCCATTAAATTAAGCAAGCTTCAGCCTAATTTACCGGCTTCAGAAAACTCCTTGGAACCAGATGTTCGATGCCAATAACGCGTACCTAAGGATGGTGCACTCAGTTCTGAAATGAACGTATGACCCTGTATTCTGGTTTCAGATGCGCAACATAAAACAATTCATAATTTATCCAACGTGTGTGCACGATCTGCTTGTTGTTTGCATAATGAATGCGCCGATTTTAAAACCTAACCTGGGTTTAAAAATGGTAGTCCCCTTAAACTATTTTCGATATATGGAATTCCGATAATTTGCTCAGTGATATGATCAACACACACAAAGATTCATAGCATTCAAAAGAGCATTATTGTTAGATTGAGAAGAGAAAGGTGAATAAAGGAAGGCCAAATCGAAAATGAAGATATCTGCAGTAGCCCGATTTAGTTTATCCACCCTGCATGACTCAGCAGATAAGGCGACCGTTTTTATACGGGATGCAGTACGTAATAATTAAAATTTGTGCTGTTCATGGTTATTTGTGGACTGTAGAAGAACACTAGTTCGTCCAGTCCTTGTGGGGATGGTTTGTAATCGGAATTTTCTCTCTCTTAGATAGTCTGCCAACAAAGGCTAATTAGCACTATCCACCCAGATGCCAGTGGAAAAAGTTTCCTTCAGCAGCCGAAACCTGGCCTTAGCGCCTGGCCCACTTGCTCTCATTTCATCACTACACATTTAAAACTAAGTGTTGCTGTGTAGTTACGCCAAACACGGGGCTTCAAATGAAACGGGATGATGACAGTGCCCCATTACACCCGGAAAGTTTCATGCTACCATTCCCTGACTGACTAGCTTGTGCCCGACGATCGTTAGATCGGAATTTCTTTGGCTACTGACCAAAAACAACAACGGGCGTTATTTTCATAAACCTAAAACTGACTAATTATCTCATTGATGAATTCACGACAATAAACTGTTGAACAAATCAGAAAGAGTTACCGCATTGGAGCACGCGTTTAATGCTGATTTTCCACTTGAATGCTTTATCTTACAATTAAATTGAAAACCACAGCATAAATTTGCAAGCCAAGTGGATTTGTAGCGTGACGCCGAGTTTGACTCACGATAAGCCATAAATCGCACTGTGTTTTTGCGTTTGTACGTCCAGTTTATGATGTGACTTTTAACTAAATACGTGTTTATTGGTAAGTGAAACCTAATATAGGAATATATGCAGGAATTTCAGTTTATTTGTAACAGGGTGATAGTTTTTATTGGTTTTGTTTAAGTTATAGAAATAAATGTAACACCTGTGTGTGATCGTAATGAGTAACATCACACAGACCGCATATATATATATATATATATATATATATATATATATATATATATATATATATATATATATAGATAATCTCCATGAAAAGGATCAGTATCAAATTCACTGGCGTGACGCCATGCGTTTGTGACCGCCGCAGCGTAGGCATTTATTCTAGATCCCCGATAAAATTTTTTGTTCCTGTGAGTCTTGTCCGCAATGATGTGAGCCTATAGAATCATTTTAACGTGGATTGACCGATATACAGTAATCATTTCAAGGCAAAATCTCTTTAATTTTTCGCATAACGTTAGATTACAAATTCATTTTGTTGTGATGTGCGCAGAAACACAGCGTTATTAAAGAGCGCTGTTAATAAGTGATCTCTGCTAAACAACCAAAGGCAAGTGAAGGTGACGTGCATAGGCAGCTGATGAAAGAGGTAGTGTGTCTGCAATACATTGCAATGAGTTTAAATATGCCGTTGATAGCGCATTATTCGCTCACCTCGTTGACAAATCAGAATTGATAATTGATTTCAATTATGCTCGAAGATGGTGTTGCTTCAAAAGTCGCATTCTGTATAGCTAGTATCGTTCAATGAATATTGTGTAATGCTAATATTACACAAAAATCAAATGCTCAAAATTGTGGTTGGCTGGCGGATGAATACTACGTCTACGTTGTTAGTAAAGAAATCTTTGGTTCAAAATAGCAAATTGTCATACTTCGTACTTTTAAAACGATTCTGGATGTGCACGTTTATAATCTGACATTGCATTTGTTTAGGCTTCAAAATTAATCACCTACCTAATGATCCGCAAAAATTACACACGAGTTATTTTCTGATTTCTGCATGCATATCGCATCGAAAACAAACACCTATATAGTGATCTTCCTTTTGGGCGTGATGACATAATCTCTGTCACCAATACATATGTAAGTTTCAATTATAGGTTATATAATTAAAACAAACAGTGATTGTGCGTGTGACGGTAACAATTCTTTGAATCAAGTTTGCGAGATTGAAGTAAATACCAATGTCGTTGAACAGCATTTCAGTTCGATCATCGCTGGTTAGTTTATCGTCTTACCCTGATGATGATCATGGAAGGTCGAAACGCCTCAGTACGTGTAACTGACGGTATTTTTGCTATGCTGTTCGACGACAGGTTAAATACCATGGTATTGGGGCTTACTTGATACTCGCAAACTTGATTTGACAGAATTTCAATGATTGATTGCACGGTTTTTCTGCTTTAAGCAGCCGGAATGGGTTGGGTGATATTCATTTTTTTATACTTTTCTACTATACTGTATAACAGGTTAATTAGTTCTTAGCACCACCTTCAAATTAATTCGGCGCCTGTACAATCGAGAAATTTACTTTAATTCCTTTATAGATGCAAGAAAGTGACGCTCACAGCTCCAACCTCGCTGTAGAGCCAACATTCCATTTAAAATCGATCTATCTGGAACATCTAAGTATATTGGTTAAAACTCTTATTGGCAAAACATGAAATATAATTTTCTGTTGGATCCATAGCATTTAGCTTACCATTGTGCTGCAATAATGACCAGATAAGGCTAAAATGCATCCACACATTTAGCTGAAAGCAGTTATGCACAAAATGTTATTTGTGTAATTTCATGACTGTAGTCATGGTTTAAATCAACTGTATATTAGACATTTTTGCCATGTTTTAAATTTAGCAAAGCATTAAATATATAAGAAACATTAAAAATGCGTAGCATTATCAACATTTTCAAAATGACTGAAGAAAATGATAAAATTGTCAGCAGAATGGAATTCCCTCACGATAAGATAAACAAGACTGTTGTTAAAGAATAATCACATTGTTATGTGAGGTAGAAAAATCACTATTGGTCAATAATTATTTTAAAAGAGATTATATTTAACTGCTAGTAAATAAAAACGTTTCGCTAACACGCGCAAAGGCAGCATTTTCAATGTTGATTTCATTCCACCTAAAAAAATGTACAGCAAAATAATATTAAAATGTAACGTTTATGAGACGGATAAAAGCAAATCTGTTGCTGCCATTTCTAAAGAATTATATTATTAAAAAACGTCTATTAATTTGTTGATTTATTTGGGAACACCTCGTATAAGGAATAGAAATATAAATAATGATAATGATTAAGTTAACAATAATATTTTTTAAATAATAATAGAAATGTCTAAAAGAATCATGATAATGATTTTGAAATATACTAATAACAACAATGATACTACTACTACTACTACTACTACTACTACTACTACTACTACTACTACTACTACTACTACTACTATTACATAATAATAATAATAATAATAATAATAATAATAATAATAATACTGATAATAAAAATTTACAAAAATAATATTAATAATTATTAGACTAATGATAAAACTAACAATCGTTATAATTGCTGTAATAATAAGAAAAAATCATAACAATAATATTTATCAAAAGTTTTAAAAAATTACTAATTATGGGAATGATAATCATGTTCATGGTAATGATTTTAATATTAATACTACTTCTACTACCGTTGCTGCAACCTTAGATACTTATAATCATAAGAATCCTAATAGTAACAATAGTAATTATTATTTTTATTTTTATATCACTAGCATGAGTAATAACAATATTTAAATAATAAAAATAATTACAATAATAACAAGAGTAATGGTAATAATAATAATAATAATAATAATAATAATAATAATAATAATAATAATAATAATAATAATAATAATAAAATAATAATAATAATAATGGGCACCATCTAAAAGCAGCACAAGCTATTGCAGGAAAATACTATAATTAATTAACCTTATCTGTGATTTTATACATTTCCTTTATAATTTTTGAACACAGTAACTTTGAATTGATAGGAAATACTTGTTTGCTATAAATATTTAAATGAACTGGGAAGATTATATTGTCAACACACGCACTGAAATAAATCAAATCAAATTTATTAAGATCGCTTTTATGGAGATTTTTTATTTGACAAGTAATTTGCTTGCAATTTAGATGGTCATATACATCTAATTGTACAACATCAATTTTAACGCATTAATGCAACTTAAGTTTTATTTCTAAATTCCTAGGCTCGCAAGACAAAGGAATTCGGAGCTGATTGCTATTTAGTGAAGGAAATGGTCACAATCAGGATATACTTTTTTGTTGAGTTAATCTTTTAGTAATCTCATGTGTCTTATATTTCCCGTTCGTCTGTGAGTAAATTATGATGATATCATTATTTCTCTGTCTTTTTTACTTTACTTAACGTAAATATAATACAACTGTTTGCCTATTATGGTAATCATTATTTGTTATCTTGACAGTTTATGAAATTATTATACTTCTGTGCGCGCACACACACACATAACACAAACAAATCACGTATTTCTTGTCAGCGTATGTACAAATAGCTTGTTTTATTTAATTAAGGTTGTTCGCCAACACTGTTCCACATTACCTATTTTGAGAAATGTGATGACAAATTTGAAATTTTGAGAAACGAGATTTTTTATGTGCAGTGAGATAGCATGAATGCGCATTATTAAAGCTAGAACTCGCATGATTGATATTTTACCAATATTTCCATGGCAACATCCTGCCATCTTAGTCACGTCATTACTCATAATGTTAATTATTCAAACAAATGGCCAAAACCAAGTATATGCATTTGGTCTCAAATCGTACTATTTCCATTTAATTTCAAATTAATTTCACTTAACGTACGCTAATTTAATTATTGCAGACAAAGCTAGTGAAGTGGATATTCATCAAACTACTACACGTTCCGAAACATCCCTTTTGTAACACGAGACGATTAGTTCCACATAAAAATTAGCCCATTCCATTTTATGAAAAATAAAATGGAAGTTTTGCCACAAAATCATCATTTACAAAGAAACTTATGGAGTCTCAAATAAACAATCAATGATTGCACGGTAGGGGATAACAATTCTTTTAATCACGTTGGCGAGCTTGAAGTAAACACCAATTCCATTTTATTTGCCGAGCCATCGTACAACATATCAAAACTACCGCCAGGCACAGGTACTGACGCGTTTCGACCTTCCATGATCATCATCAGAGTACGACGGCAAAACTAACGGGCGAGGATCACACCAAAATATATTTATATCGAATTGAAAATTAAATATGCGGCTCTCAAGTAGTGTAGTCTCGAATGCATGGTATTTTATTTGAAATGTCGGCTGTACAATTTCTATGCAATCCTAATCATTAATATTCGTGCAGCGTTCGTCAAATATACATAGATAATACAATTTAAAAATCCTTCATTGCGCGGGTGGTGTGACTGATGGTAGTTTTTTTATGTTGTTCGACGACCAGTTAAATACTTTAAGCTCTAAAACTTCAATTAAATAATTTTTACAACCACCGACACAATTAATGATTGTTGGATTGTATTATCTGCGTAAATGTGTCGTAAACTGCAAAATTGGTAATGCTAATGCAGCATAGCAATTTTGCAGTCGAGTTTTCCAAGCAAGTACAATGTATGCAAGACCACTAGAGGTGAGAACCGCAGATAAAAATTTACTTTTCATATATATATGCTTTGCAGAATGATCCTCGCTAGTCAGTTTGCCGTTCTATTCTGATGGCGATCATGAAAGTTTGAACGCGTCAGTATGTGTGACTGTTAACTACTGTTTGTTGCGAAGAACTAATATATATGCAAGTATGTACTAGGTGTTTGAAAACCTAGTAACAAATTAGTTTAGTTGTGACCAGAAGGATAAACCAAAGGCAGCATGAACGGAAAGTATAGTCTCATGCACATTCGTTTCGTGCTTACTGGCGACTCATCAGTAGGAGCCGGTATTATGCCGCTAACTCACACTATATAATATATATACCGAGTCTGTAAAGGATACGAACACTATGGCTATTGTGTCATTAACCGATACCAACATTATAGTACCGAAAAGGTACATGGTACTAACATGATGAATATCAATGTATGCTATAGTTAAATAATGTTTGTTGTGGAGAACTAATATATATGCAAGTATGTATTAGGTGTTGCGGACCTAGTAACAAATTAGTTCAGTTGTGACCAGAAGGATAAACCAAAGACACCGTGAACGGAAAGTATAATCTCATGCACATTCGTTTCGTGCTTACTGGTGACTCATCAGTAGGAGCCGGTATTATGCCCGTTAAACAATATATATTTGGGTGAGGAATGTGCGATAATAGAATGGTACAGGCTTCTAGATGAATGTGTAAACCTGCAATAGTGAAGCTAACATCATATAAAGCTTTCGACAATGCGACTTCAACGCTAACTCACACTATATAATATATATACCGAGTCTGTAAAGGATACGAACACTATGGCTATTGTGTCATTAACCGATACCAACATTATAGTACCGAAAAGGTACATGGTACTAACATGATGAATATCAATGTATGCTATAGTTAAATAATGATTGTTGTGGAGAACTAATATATATGCAAGTATGTATTAGGTGTTGCGGACCTAGTAACAAATTAGTTCAGTTGTGACCAGAAGGATAAACCAAAGGCAGCATGAACAGGAAGTATAATCTCATGCACGCCAGTAAGCACGAAACGAATGTGCATGAGATTATACTTTCCGTTCCTGCTGTCTTTGGTTTATCCTTCTGGTCACAACTGAACTAATTTGTTACTAGGTATGCTATGGTTCACCGAAATTGAGAATTACAACTATTTCTGAACACCTGTTACTCCAGTAAATCCATACACTCTGACCTTGATCGATATCAGCTATCACATTTCGTGTTAAGCATGGCATCATTCAATTCAATATATAACAGTTAAATACTGTTTGTTGCGAAGAACTAATGTATGTGCAAGTATATATTAGGTGTTGCGAACCTGCGACTGACGGTAGTTTTGTTGTTATACAACATCTGGCTAAATAGTATGGGACTGGTGTATAATTCTAGCTCACAAACTTTAAAGAATTTTTACCGCCATCCGTGCAATAATTGATTGTTGGATTGTATTATCTATATATACGTGTAGAAAAATACAAAAATAATAATGCTCTTGAATGCATAGAAATTGTGCAGTCGACATATCCAGTCAAGTGCAATGTATATAAAGTTCGCAAACTTGTTTTAAAGAATAAAACTTTCCTCTGGCACGTTTTTAGTGCTAAGTTGCGCTTTCCACTGTACTACTCGCTACGTTTTTTCTTTCGTTATGTGACGTGTCAAGAAATCAGATGTAGTTATCTTCATACTGTAAAGAAATAATGTTGTATAGAAGATCAAATACAATTCCGCTTGTAGAAATACATCGTTTTTCTTGTGTTGCATGTAAAGGATAGACGAGAATTTTAGTGATGCTCGAAAAAACGACACCATTTTGTGAAAAATAACTTTATTACATAGTTATACATTTAAGAGTCGAAGTTTGTGTTTATAGGAGTTATCAGACTTAGTGACGAGTTAGCTATTAACGGGCCGAGCGAACTTGCCAAATTCGCAATGAGAATTGGCTTAATCTCATGTGTGCATTCAGTAGCTTCAATCGGCACTACGCAAAAATTGGTCATCTGACGTAAGACCTTTGATAAAAATTCCCCATTTGATTGGAACTAATTGAAATTATCGCAATGGCAGCTACGATTGATGGGTAGACTACTTTCAAGATTCGTACGCATTGAAGTGTGCCGTATGCTAATTTCGGTTCGCCTGGTCTAATCACACTAATGCGATTGAATGCATGGCATCTGAAAATTGTTAACATACTTATAATGTCCCTTAATGCATTTTGAAAGAATTAAAAGCCGTAAGTCGTAATAGATCCTTGTCATTAAAAGTATATTTCAAATAAAGTTAGACTTCAAAACATTAATCCATAAATCTGAATAATTATACTCACTTAGTGTGTAATTAGTGATTTTACAGTTAAACTTAATAGAAAATTTAGGTTACATTCATGATATAAACACTTGACCCATTATGTACATAAATTTGTCAGTATAAACTAAGTATTGTATAGTGTGGAAAAGACAATTCATCCAGTAGACCGGTTTCGTCCTTATTAGGAACTCATCATGTACTGGCCAGAAATTGCCGCGGACAGGGCTCAAACCTGGGCACGTCTGCTTCGGAATTTGGTGATCTAACCACTGAGCCACTCTGCCGCACACTACACACAAATATCAGTTAGATACTGTTTAATGTTACTTGGTTAGCCTTTCTTATTAAGTGAAGCCTATATAGCATCAATTTAGCTAAAAAATTTCAACTAACCGTTCCAAATCTGTGATTTCAATACCCCTTTCCCATGTAATGTGATATCTACTCTATAATGATAGATTGAGGATTGTTATTTGGAAATTTAGAGCTAAAGCGATGCTACATTGGCTCCAGCTAAAGGAAAGAGTAGCAAGGAAACACTAGTTAGAATATAACCGATAACTAGAGTGGAGAGCCACATAACTAATATTGCATTCCTATATATATTATATATATATATATATATATATATATATATATATATATATATATATACAAAAGCGGTTGGATCCTTGCCATCCAGTTTGCCTTCATACTTTAATGATGATCAAAAAGTCGAAACGCGCCAGTACGTTTGATTGACGGAAGTTGTGTTATGTTGTTGGACGACTGGTTAAATACAATGAAATTGAGGTTTACTTCAAGCTCGTGTACTTGATTTAAATAATTCTAATCACTACCCGCGCAATCAATTTTTGTTTAATTCATCCAGTAGACCGGTTTCATCCTTATTGGGAACTCATCACGTACTTTCCATATTTTGCTTCGGACATGACTGAAAGTATAATTCATTCAGTAAACGGGTTTCGTCCTTATTGAGATGCTATTTAGGCCCCTCCTAAAAGTAAAGACTAACCAAGTAACTTTAGTTAGTATATAACTGTAAATAGTGTGAAGTGTGCCGCAGAGTGGCTCAGTGGTTAGTGCACCAGATTCCGAGGCACACTTGCCAAGGTTTTAGTCCTGCCTGTAGTAAATTTTGGACAGTTCGTGATAAGTTCCCAATAAGAACAAAGCTGATCTATTGGGTTTATTGCCTTTTCTAAATTAAACAGTGTTTATCTTAAACTGAAAAATATGTGTATATATTGAGACTGTTTATATGAAGATCGTAACCTTGATTTAATTAAGTTTACGTATTATATACTTGTTTCTATGCGAGGCCAGCATTTTTTAATCAAATAATATTTTTATGATGCTTTGCGTCAATATTTCAGGATTTTTACCATAGATTATATTCGGACAGTTGAATGCAAAACATGAAGTACAAACAACGAAAGAAAAGCAATGCAACCGTGCCTATCTAAAAGAATATTTATGTCTGAAAGACTTTTTAAGTTTGCGCTCCATCTGAAATATTTACTCAAATACACTTCACATGCTTCTTTATACAATAAATTGCCTGCTAAACATAAGTTTATAGAATAAGCTTCCTGCAGGCAGACAGTCCAACGTCGTTTATATATATATATATATATATATATATATATATATATATATATATATATATATATATATATATATATATAAGCGCAATAGCTGCACAATTCGTCACTTGAATTGGCGTCTTTACTGGGTTCATCGAGTGGATCAACTGGTTAACCAATTAGCGGCGATAAATCGGGTGGTTGAATATTGATTAATGTGCTGTGTTAATCTTTGTGTATTGGATTGACCCCGAATGGTAAATCGGGTCCTGAACCCATCTTTGCCTGTTATATATATTTTCCAAAGTTATTGTGCTGTGTTTTAATAAAAGTTCGCTTCTGTCAATTACTTAATTACGTGAAATCTATTAAAATTTGCTTGAACAATCATCCCGAGATATGACTTCCTTCTTCAAGAATGGTCATGCCACATCTGTACGAGCACTAATCGCATTCAAACTCAGGAACAATTTTGCAGAACAAAGGCACAGTTTGGATCATATTATGATCATGAAAATGGTTTTCTGGTGTCTACGTTCAATTTGATCGTACAAGGTCACCTTCATGAATTCAGCAGCCTTTCAAAGACGAACTAATCTTCTCCAAGCAGTGGTTCAACAGTCAACCATTCAAATTTTAATTTCTGCAATGAACAGTTAATTAATATGATGTTCTAGTCATCAACTTTAAAACAACTACCATCAATCATAAAATATTGTATGTGCAATGTTTGAGACATTTTTAATCAGACAAACTTAGAGCTGTTTAACTTTCTACTGAAATCATTATTGTGTGCATAGAAATTTAAAATCCGAGTTTCCTTTTTGTTAGATCTAAATCACTTTAGTTTTTTTAGGCATAATTAACTGTTGATTATATTTAAAATTTAATGATGCAGACTATAATTTAGAAACATTGAAAGTTTTATTTGTCATTGAATTAGTCAGTAATTTTGTGCTTATAACTTTCATTTGAATAGTATTTGCTTCAAAATTTATTGGTGACAAACAGTTCTGCATGAATGAATTTATGATGCCATATACGAGGAAAGTGATTGGTGATACGTCGTACAGAGAACTCCAAAAATAGCAAAAACGTTGGGACTAAATGCGACAGGAATCGAGAATTATTTAGCTCATAATATTTATTCATGGTTTAAATAAAAAGCAAGGCTAGCGCCTACAGATCAAGCGGCATTATCAGCTACAAGTTAGGCCCAGTAATTTATGTAAACCACCGATAGATTCTGGGCATTTTAATGATCGGATTGAAAATTTTGACATGCAGTTTTATCAGCATGATGTGCAGTGTTAAAGAAAAATCTCCAGCACTTTCGGTCAACGTAATAAATACTCACAACGCCTTTGCAGCAGAATTCAGGGCCTTCCAGGAAGAGGTATCAAACGAAATGACTCAAATTGTGAATTAAGTGCAACAACTCAGCACGGATGATTACCGTGCGTTTTTACAACCTCCTCCAAGCCATTATCCATCAAGACATTATCCGCGTACGCACCCTAACAGATTTAGATACACGAACTCTTGTAGTCACTCACGTCAGCTCGACGTTAATTTGTACCCACCTCTGACACATGGTGTACAGATCACTGCAGGTTGTGTACAGATCACCGCACGTGGGGGCATGTGGCTAGAAGATGTATACAAACATGCTGAAATGGCATTCCATGTGAATTTCCACGCTGGTTCCAACGAGATCGTTCTTTAAATCAAGTTAGCGAACTTGATGTAA
>JAQBSW010008563.1:25000-33460 GCA_029291075.1 Eudiplozoon nipponicum
TATACGAATGTGTAAACCTGCAGTAGTGAAGCTAAAATCATATAAAGTCTCGAACAATATGACTTAAAAGTAAACTCACTATACGTAATATATAAGCCAAGCCTATATAGTGTACCAACACAATGGCTATTGTGTCAGTACCCGATATCAACTTTGTGGATGCTGAAAAGTAACATGTCACTAACACTAGTCATAATCTTGGAAACCGTTACAGGCTTGTTTTATATATTAAATATAGTGAGATTCAATTTGAAGTCGAAGACTATATGAAGTTAGTTTACACATTCGTATAGGCAATTGTAGCAACCTTTTTCCCAAATTCCTCTCACAAATATGTAGTGGGTAGAGAGCGTAATACCGGCTCCTACTGATGAGTCGCCCTAAGCACAAAACGAATGTGCACAATATAGTAAGTTGTGTTCATGCTGTTCTTGGTTTATCCTTCTGGTCAAATTTGAACTAATTTTTACAGGATGCACAACACCTAATACATAAAAATAAATTATATCACAGACTATATATATATATATATATATATATATATATATATATATATATATATATATATATATAAATTGGAGGAGAAAACACATTTATTAACAATGTGGATAATGACCGTTTATTACGATACTACTAATCTGCAATTTACAATTTTTCATTTAAATACATCCTCGGTTTTAATTTGATAATGTTGACGATAACTAGTCTATTTCACCTTTTTCATTTCTAGTGTTTGTTTGGGTCGATTTGTAAGTTTATTTTTTTATGTTTCTATGTGCGTGTAGAGGTCATTCTCATTATATTACAGACTGATATCTGAGATCTTTTCATTCTTGTATTGATGGATAGAGTTTTGAATAAGTGTTCGCTTTGTTTTTCGTTACGTGTACTACTGATTTTCTTTCTTTGTCAACGTGCGTTTTAGACTTGTTCTTCAATTTCATTCTGTCCCATTCAAACAGCACAGGCTGTACAGATTGCACTATTAGCCGCTCATATTTCTTAAAATATCTTTAACTGTTAGTGATGGTAATGATGCCATATGTACAGCTGTTTTTCTTCAGATTATGTTGCCAAATCCAATATAATTAAATACTGTTTTTTGCGAAGAACTAATATATATGCAAGTATGTATTAGGTGTTGCAAACCTAGTAACAAATTAGTTCAGTTGTGACCAGAAGGATAAACCAAAGGCAGCATGAACGGAAAGTATAATCTCATGCACATTCGTTTCGTGCTTACTGGCGACTCATCAGTAGGAGCCGGTATTACGCCCTTTAACCACTATATATTTGGTAGAAGAATGTGGAATAATAGGACGGTACAATCTCCTAGACGAATGTGTAAACCTGCAATAGTGAAGCTAACATCATATAAAGTCTACGACAATGCGACTTCAACGCTAACTCACACATAAATATATATATATATATATATATATATATATATATATATATATATACCGAGTCTGTAAAGGATACTAACACTATGGCTATTGTGTTAGTAACCGATACCAACATTATTGTACCGAAAAGGTACATGGTATTAACACTATGGTTTCCGAGTCGGTACATGGTACCAACACTGATGGATATCAATTTATGCTATAGTTCACCGAAATTGAGAATTACAACAATTTCTGAACACATGTTACTCCAGTAAATCCATACACTCTGGCCTTGATCGATATCAGTTATCACATTTCGCGGTAAGCATGACATCATTCAATTCAATATATAACGGTTAAATACTGTTTGTTGCGAAGAACTAATATATATGCAAGTATGTATTAGGTGTTGCGAACCTAGTAACAAATTAGTTCAGTTGTGACCAGAAGGATAAACCAAAGGCAGCATGAACGGAAAGTATAATCTCATGCACATTCGTTTCGTGCTTACTGGCGACTCATCAGTAGGAGCCGGTATTACGCCCTTTAACCACTATATATTTGGTCGAAGAATGTGGGATAATAGGACGGTACAATCTCCTAGACGAATGTGTAAACCTGCAATAGTGAAGCTAGCATCATATAAAGTCTACGACAATGCAACTTCAACGCTAACTCACGCTATATAATATATATATATATATATATATATATATATATATATATATATATATATATATATATATATATATATATATATATACCGAGTCTGTAAAGGATACTAACACTATGGCTATTGTGTTAGTAACCGATACCAACATTATTGTACCGAAAAGGTACATGGTACCAACACTATGGTTTCCGAGTCGGTACATGGTACCAACATGATGGATATCAATTTATGCTATAGTTCACCGAAATTGAGAATTACAACAATTTCTGAACACCTGTTACTCCAGTAAATCCATACACTCTGGCCTTGATCGATATAAGTTATCACATTTCGCGGTAAGCATGACATCATTCAATTCAATATATAACAGTTAAATACTGTTTGTTGCGGAGAACTAATATATATGCAAGTATGTATTTGGTGTTGCGAACCTAGTAACAAATTAGTTCAGTTGTGACCAGAAGGATAAACCAAAGGCAGCATGAACGGAAAGTATAATCTCATGCACATTCGTTTCGTGCTTACTGGCGACTCATCAGTAGGAACCGGTATTACATATTATATATATATATATATATATATATATATATATATATATAATTTATATATATATATATATATATATATATGTATAGTGTGAGTTAGCGTTGAAGTCGCATTGTCGAAACTTTATATGATGTTAGCTTCACTATGCAAATTTACACATTCATCCAGGAGGTCGTAGCGTCCCATTTTACCACATTCATCGACCAAATATATCGTGTTTAAAGGGCGTAATACCGGATCCTATTGAAAAGTCGCCATTAAACACGTAACGAATGTGCCCGAGATTATACTTCCCGTTCATGCTGCTTTTTGTTTATCCTTCTGGTCACAACTGAACTACTTTGTTACTAGGTTCGCAACACCTAATCCAATTTAATGTTCGTTGAGTATGGTGTAGTGGGTGTTTGGACTTGCCTGGTTGCTAGTGAAGGTTTGTCGGGTTGTGTGATTCGTGGCCAGTCAAATGGGGAAAACTGTGAATTTATAGGCCGGGTGTTTTTAGTTTCATATAATTAGCCTCGTATATATAATAATGTTTCGGACTTTGTTTAGAGTAGAATTTCGAAATTTTTTAAAATTTTCTGAGTGTTCCTATTCAAATATATATATATATATATATATATATATATATATATATATATATATATTGATTTTCCTGGCCGTACCAATCATATTTTAATCAATTTCTTCGGAAAAGGTTGTTGGATTCTTCTGCTTCTTCGTACGCTAAAGCACATACATGAGAATTTGTAGTCTTAGAATAATTTGTTCAAATTTTTGCAATTGAGCTTAGGCATCCAACCTCATGATTCGATTTAACCACAGTGCAATTATTAAGGCCAGTGGGTCGCCTCTAAATGGTGGGTTTAGGAAAACCTCCATGACGGTATCCTCTCTCGTGCGAATCTGACGTGATCTGATGTTGACATCTATGAATCGCTCTAGGTAATTTTTCATTTGCTAAATTTTTCGCAGGTAGCCCAGCTCTCCCTCAAATGTGCGTTCAGAGCAGATCATCCTGATTCTGTTTGCTAGGTTGATAACAAGGTTTCTTTTACACGCTGCTGTTTTACCGAATGCATTTCCCAATGAAGGTAGATTTTCTTTGTAATGCCAGTGTCAAATCACCATATGCTCTTTGAGTTTGTTGTATGACAACATAGGAAAAAGTGTTGTCTTAATCTAACTTGTGAGTGAATTTGATGCCTGGATCGGCTCCATTGGCTTGCTTGATGAATTCGGTTGGGTCTGCTGCGTCTTGGATGAACAATTATATATTATCTTCATACCTTTCTTTAATGTGCGCACTGATCAATTATTTGTTCTAGATGATGCATGTACACATCTGCCAGAAGAGGTGCAATACAGCTTGTCATAGCTACTCCATTGTCTGGATGGTAATGTTTCACTTCAATTGTAATTTTAAGCTTTTCTGTACATACTAATGTGAAGTCTTTTAAATCATTGCCGCATATAGGGAAATTTTTAAACTCATTCTTATTCAGGCCACCAATTATCGTCGTTGATTTTTTTCCATTGGAGGGTTTGTAATTAAATTTTAGTCGTCAAGGGAGACTATTTTGTTTTGAAAGAGGTTTTTGCTCTTTAGTTCATCCACTAGCTCGAAAAAGTCCTTGATGGTGTTCGTGTTTATGATATTTCGTAATGGTTGAAGCTGTCTGCAGAGAAACTTAGCTGGTTTATGTTTCGATGCGATGACAATCGATATAATGGGTCGCAAACAGAATCAGCAAGATCTGTCATGAATAAAAAATTAAGGCGGAACTAGGCAAACTGAGGATAATTTCACTAAAGAACAAATACCCGGAGAAGTTCATAGAGCTTGGATGGCTAAGGTCTATTGCCAATTCTCTCGAAATCATTCATAGAGGGCTTCCAAATGAAGAGACAAGTGAAAATCCATCAATCAAGGTCAATAATCGGTGCACCTGGAAATGTAAAGAATTCAAGATTTTACCGACTTACGAGTGCTATCAATTTTCTCGCACTAGAAAAAGGCCGGCATATTGAACAATTCAATATATATATATATGAAACTCTTTATAAAAACAAAAAGCGCCTGGCCTAAACAATCAAAAGGTTCAACAAAATGACATTTTAATCAATTAGCCACAAATCACCTAAACCATCAACAATTTATTCGCATCCAGATAATTCCTGACACCCACTCTACCAGCCTCCATATATGAAATAGAAGATAAACGGGAAATCAGACTACCTGCCTCCCACATTGTTAAATAGAATCCCGGGATATATATATATATATATATATATATATATATATATATATATATATATCAATGAAAGATTGTGAAGTTTATATAATTATTCTCGAAATAAACGACCAATTTCCACTTATTATGATATTTTTTCTAATAAAAATATATACACTGTGTAATATTCGAAGGCAGCGGACATTATGGAAAGTATATATACATGTATATATATATATATATATATATGATACCATGTCCATTGCTTTTGAGTGCTACCATTATATTAGTTTTAAGAGTAATCCTTAAATATTTTCTAGTGGGTTCATTGTGGATGAATATTTCATATGTATTTGTCAATACTTCGGAATACAAATATAGTTCCACACTAATAAGCGTCATACGTTTCATTTGCTTGAATCAACAAGCATTATGCATTCTTTTTTTGCGGAATAATAATATATGCTCGATCACGTCTTAGGTTTTGCGCACCTAGTAAAATTCGATTTCAAATAGGGCTATAACGTTGTACCAATGCCAGCATGATCTAAAGGTTTAAACCCATTTAAACTCGTTTGGTGCTTACCGACATCTCATCAGTGGAAGCCGGTACTACGCCGAAGACCCACTATATATTTGGTCAAAGAATGTGGAACAACTGAACGCTGCAATGCTCCATATGGCAGCAGTATGGCAATTTCTCAAATATAGAAATAAATTTAGACGTATTACTGGCCCCTACTGATGAGTCGCCAGAAAGCGCGAAATGCATGGGTACATGAAATTATACCTTGTCTTAATGCTGATTTCGGCATATTATTTTGATGGAATACTATATTTGTTCTATGATTTATATATCTATTTATAACATCAGTCGTTCAAGTGCATGTGTGTTTGTGCTCGTGTACGGTTACAGATATTTCTAAAATTATAACAAAGTAATGAGTGAGATTGGCTGCTCTTCCATCCACAAGCTGAGTTTTCGCCAGGCTTTCGTATTATTGGATATTACACGTAGGAAAATTACTTTTCTACTTGGTTTCTGCTTACTTTGATAGAATTTAGCTCAGAATCATGTTGAAACAATTTGTGGCTGTAGAGGTTAAATTAATTATCGGACAGTAATTAACCTCTCATATAAAAATAAATCAATTTTTATTTTTGGACATTTGATGTTATCGCTGGTTTCGTAAAACAATATTGTAATTTTTGAAAAATATTGTAAAATTTTTTGGAAGTTCTTTTGTTCATATTGTCGAAGTTTTGGACTTGTCTTGTGGAAGGAAATGAGAGAGTTTTTTTATCTGAGTTTCTGAATTGCATAAGTAAATTAATTATATCATGTCTGGTTTATTAAATACTGAGGATACAGAGCAGTTGGCTAGTGGACTTAAGGATTGTAGCTTCAGAGATAGTTCAGAGGAACTTAAGTGTTCCAAGATAGATGATCATTCCGCATATATGGATTTTCCGGGCCTGGCATCCAAGAGACCCCCTTATGGTAGTGACCTAAAGGCCTCTACAAAAAATGGCGACCGCGCC
This sequence comes from Eudiplozoon nipponicum, assembly GCA_029291075.1. Taxonomy (NCBI): domain Eukaryota; kingdom Metazoa; phylum Platyhelminthes; class Monogenea; order Mazocraeidea; family Diplozoidae; genus Eudiplozoon; species Eudiplozoon nipponicum. Next base: position 31,384 of record JAQBSW010008563.1, read on the forward strand.
AGGATCCTTTATGCGGAAAGATATGATGTAGATGATCGTTTTTGCCGCAATTCTATGGATAGCAATGTTAAGCTCACCATGTACAGACCAGACAACCATTCTGAATGGGTCGAAGAAGCAAAATTTTATTTTAAACTAAAACGAATGACCGACCCTATAGAAAGGTTTGCCTCGGCCTGGTGGTGCTTACCTGAGCCATTAAAAAAGAATCTGTTTAGACTCAGGAATTTTGTTACTGAGAACGAACCAGAAAATGCATTTGAGCTTCTAGTAGAAGAACTCCATGGACGATATCAACCCGAGAGGATTGAACGGATGACTGACTTATTACGTCAGGAAAAGATGGGAAATCTACTTCCATCTGAATTTTATGACAGACTCATTTCAAAATCCATCGGGCTTGATATATCTGAGGAAGTTATAAATAGTATATTTGTAGCAGAATTGCCTGCTAGACTAAGAGCCACCTTGGATGTATATGATACATTGGAACTAGAGTGGCCCAAGAAGCTCAAAGGGTTGGACAAAGTGTATCGTCAGATGGAACCTAAGGTGTATGCAGTAACCGCAGATTCACGCCTGGAGCAGCAACTCAGACATCTCTCAGAGAGACTCCTGACCATAGAGAATGAATTAAGTACCCTCCGCAGGGATGTGGGTTGGATAAAAAACAATAAGGAAAGTTCCAACAGAAGTAGGGTAAATTCTCGGAGTCAACGTTCAAATTCCAAGCATTGGAGAGGCGAATCGCGTGAGAGTGTACAAGGACCACGCGAGTGGTGCATATCGCATCGCAAATACGCCGAGTTTGGAAAATGTCAGGAGGGGGGATGCACGTTTCCAAAGTTGGGTGGTCCCCGATGGAAAGGAAGTAGTCTTCCTGTAGCCTGGTCGAAGCTGCCGGAAAACTAATGGAGCCCCCGCTAATAGGAGCCGTAGGGGGGTTGCGCATGCAAGGCTCCAAGGTATGCATATTCGTGGCATACTAAAATCATCGAAGTTAGGTTCGGAAGCTTCGATGGAAGAGACGCGCAGTAATACAGTCCGTAAATCTGTTAGATTTCGGCTGGCAGGTAATCTTAAAGAGGTTGCTGGTTATAGCAACAATAAGTTCGTTATAACTGATGAACTTAGCGGCTTAAAATTCTTAATAGACACGGGTGCAGAGGTGAGCATAGTTCGATCTGATGTGGTGGAAATTGATAGCCCCACATTCGATTACCAACTATGGGCTGCTAATGGAAGTCCAATTGAGGTTAAGGGAGTTAAAGAATTGTCAGTGATTATTATAATCAAGGTTGCGGTCTTGATATAAACACCTGACCCATTAATTACTTACATATGTCAGTATAAACTAAGAATTGTATAGTGTAGAAAAGGCAATTCATCCAGTAGACCGGTTTCGTCCTTATTGGGAACTCATCAAGTACTGGCCAGAATTTGCCGCGGACAGGATACGAACCTGGGCACGTCTGCTTCGGAATCTGGTGCTCTAACCACTGAGCTATCCTGCCGCACACTACACTACACACAATTTTCAGTTATATACTAACTAATGTAACTTGGTTAGTCAATTTTTCCTTCAGGTGGAGCTCATATGGCATCCATTTAGACCCAAAGTTCCAACTAACCATGCTCAATCTGTCATTACTGAACAGACACCACATTACATGGGGAAGTGGTATTGAAATGAACATTTATATAATTAAACGAACATTGGTTGCGCGGGTGGTGATAACAATTATTATAATCAAGGTTGCGGTCTTGATATAAACACCTGACCCATTAATTACTTACATATGTCAGTATAAACTAAGAATTGTATAGTGTAGAAAAGGCAATTCATCCAGTAGACCGGTTTCGTCCTTATTGGGAACTCATCAAGTACTGGCCAGAATTTGCCGCGGACAGGATACGAACCTGGGCACGTCTGCTTCGGAATCTGGTGCTCTAACCACTGAGCTATCCTGCCGCACACTACACTACACACAATTTTCAGTTATATACTAACTAATGTAACTTGGTTAGTCAATTTTTCCTTCAGGTGGAGCTCATATGGCATCCATTTAGACCCAAA
>JAQBSW010008564.1:0-33456 GCA_029291075.1 Eudiplozoon nipponicum
GCGTATCGGCGGACACACTTATTGTTACAACATATAGTGCAAGAATTCTTATTTTAGTATAATGGTCAGTTTTGAAAATTTTGAGGATACAGAACAATTAGCAGGTTGACTTGAGAAATGTATTTTAAAAGTTATGACGGATTCAACTGTTCCAAATTTGATGATCAATCCGCATATATGGATTATCCGAGCATGGCATCTCAGAGGCTCTGTTATGCTGGTGACCAAAGGGCATCTACAAAAGATGGCGACCGCGCCAGAATTCCCAATGCAGAAAGATGTTCTGTAGATTATCGTTTTACCCGCAATTCCATGTATAAAAATGTTAAACCCATCATTTACAGACAAGACAACCATACTGAATTGGTCGAAGATGCGAAATTTTTTTAAACTAAGAAGAATGATCGATCTAACAGAAATGTTTGCCTCGGCCTGGTTGTGTTTCCCTGAGGCTGTAAAAAGGAATCTATTTAGACTCAGTAAATCTGTTACGAAAATGAACCTACGAATGCATTTGAGCTTCGGGTTGAAGAGCTTCATTGACGATATCAACCTGAGAGGATAGAACAGCTTAATGACCTATTACTTCAGGTAAAGATCGGAAATCAACTCTCATCTGAATTTTATGACAGACTTGATTCAAAATCCATCTTGCTTGATATTTATGAAGAAGTTTCCAACAGTATATTTTTATCAGAACTGTCTGGTAGATTAAGAGCCACCTTGGATGTTTATGATATATTGGAACTAGAGTGGCCAAGAAAGCTCAAAGGGTTGGACAAAGTATATCGCCAGAAGGAACCTAAGGTTTATGCATTAACAGCAGATTCACGTCTTGAGCAGCAACTCAGACGTCTGTCAGAGAATCCCTTGCCCGAAAAGAATGAATTCAGTACCCTCCGACGGGATGTGCGTTGGATGAAACCCAAGATGGCAAGTTCCAACAGAGGTTGGGCGAATTATCGGGGTCAGTATTCAAATTCCAAGCATCGAGAGGCAAATCGCGTGTGAGTGTTGAAGGACCTCGCGAGTGCTGCATTTCGCATCGTAAACATGCCAAGTTTGGAAATTGTCATAGTAAAGGATATATGTTTCCACGGTTAGGTGGTCCCCGTTGGTAAGGAAGCACTCGTCCTGTGGCCTGGTGTAAGTCGCCGAAAAACTAGTAGAACCCCGCTAATAGGAGACGTAGGGAGGTTGCATATTGAAGGCATCCAAAATCATCAAGGTTAGGTTTTAAAGCTTTGACGGAAGAAATGCGCAGTAATTCAGTTCGCAAATCTGTTCGATTTTAGCTGGAAGATTATCTCGAAGATGTTGCTGGCTATAGTATCAATAAGTTTGTCCTAGAGGATGAACTAATTGGGTTAAAATTTTTAATAGACAAGGGAACAGAAGTGAGCATAGTTTGATCCAATGTAGTAAAAATTGAAAGCCCCACATTCAATTATCAACTATGGGTTGTCAATGGAAGTCCAACTGATGTTAAGGGAGCTAAAGAAATGTCAGTGACATTGGGGCAGAAACTGCCATTGACGTAGAATTTTCTCGTCGCTGATATAAAGGATAACATAATTGGGATTGAATTTTTATCCATTTCAACCTCGATTTAAATACCTAATCTAGAACCATTGGACAAGGCAATGGAATAGTTACTTATGCTGAGACTGGGACCTCAGTTGTTAGATCAGTGAGACTACCCAGACCTAAAGTCGCCAATGACTAGTTGCATGTAGTCGAGAAACACATGGACGTGTTTCTAAAATTCAATGCTAAGGGTTTGAAGACAGGCATAGAACACGAAATCTAGTTGGTGGAACTACTATCCCGTCACCAGAAGCTCAACCGTTAGCACAACATAAGAAACAGGTTGCAGTTGAAGAATTTAAGCGGATAAGGGTAGAAGAAATTTTTAGGCGTTAAAATTACAAATTTCATCTCTAATAGTGAAAGTTCCAAAACCTGAACTAGGTCAATGGAGGGTTTGTGGTCTTTATAGTTTATTGATTTATGTGACAAAATTTGATTCGTATCTTCTACTGAACCAGAGTACTTTGCTCGGATCTATAATTGGGTAGGAGGTTTATACTATGTTAGATCTGCAGACAGGTACTATCAAGTACCTATGGAAGCAGAATCTATACCGCTCATTGCAGTGCAATTTACTGTAGGAAGATCGCATGAATTCTTATGCATGACTTTTGTTCTAAGATATGCAAGTCAGAAATTACAGCGCCGACGGAGTAAGTTCTTCAAGATTGTCCATTTGTTAAAGTGCATATAGATGACATCTTTTTATGTGGTCAACCATGGGGGAACACCATGAGCACTTGGATGCCATTTTATCTAAACTGGAAAGTTATAGGTTGGTAGTTAAACCAGAAATAGCTGGATCGGTTGCTCTACTGTTAAATGTCTTGGATACTCCATTTCCAAGGATGGAATCAAACAATTGGAAGATTAGGTCTAAGGAATTCAAATGTGGCAGAGCCCAGAACTGTACGTCAATTGCGTAGATTTTTGAGGATACTGAGCTATTATCATCGTTTTATACCAGGTTTAGCTGGAATTTTTGGATCATTAACTCAATATGTATTTCGTGAACAGACCACGACCAAGAAGTCCTGGCCTATTTATTTAAGACGACAATGAAAATTTCCAGAGGGTCAAAGATCTGCTAAACCAAATTACCACTTTAGCACATGTGGATTGGACTAAGCCGTTTGAGCTGGTCACATATGCTTCCATTGTAACCATAGGGGCAGTGTTACATCTGAGGGAGAATGGTATAGTCAAGCCGATAGGATTCTGTAGTCGGAAACTCCATAATCGTGAGAAGCGATATGATAAACTTGAAAAGGTGTAACTAGCGGTTTATTCTGCAGTGCTGCATTTTGAACACTACCTAAATGGACATCAATTTACGATATTAACTGATAATATACCGTTAGTAAGTATTCTAGGGATGACAAATAGGGTTAATTATTCTCGGCGGGTGAATTCACAATTAACCCGACTTGCAGAATTTGATTTTACCATTACTCATATCTCAGGAAAAGATAATGGTATGATAGATACTCTCAGTAGACCAAACGTATCAGATGAAGATTTTATTCGTTCGGAACCACTCCTATGCTCTGTTGTGTATTCTAACAATTTTTCCAGCAATTGACGGAAGAACAAATTTTTGATCTTATAGTAGCTGTGTAGGCAAAGAAGTCCGCATATACACGGAGAAAGTTTTGTTACAATGTGAAATCTATGGAAGCAAACCTAGACCCTATGCAACGATAGAATTAATGTATAAGGTAATTCAACAGTTTCATGAATTTGATCATCTATCCATTAAGGCAACTATCAGAATGAAAGAAACATGTTGTACGGCAGGGAATAGATTATTTACCTGTTTCTCGTGTTGAGTTACGAGTTGTTTGCGTCCGCTATCTATCTGATTTTTCAATATATTTCGATCTCGTAACGCAACACAAGAAACAGTTTAACTATCAAGATGTCTAAAGACGCAAGAGCTTGGGTAAGGACATGTTTTGGTATCAATCTTGTAACGTTTGGCCTCAAACTAAACCGAAGTTAAAATGATTGGTATACCAGCGGGTCGTTGCATGCATGTACATATTGATATATTAGAAATGCCCGAAATTTCTAGACAGATGTATTTACTTACGATAGTTGATCGTTTCAGTCGTCAATTTGAAGTATTAATCTTGAAGGATTTGATAGCTAAAGAAGTCTTACTTATGTTCTTGCATAATTTGATGTCGCGATAACGTGTACCAGTAAGAGTAACTACTGATTGTGATAATCAGTTTATGTCTGAACTATTTATCAGATCATTAAATAATATGGAGATAGAAGTAAGACATACATGTGCATATAATCCTTGAGCTAATAGGATGGTTGAGAGACTGCGTAGGGCGCTGAAGACTGCATTACGCTGCACTGCAGGATCTAGTTGGATATATGATTTGGCCATAGTTTTGTTTGCAATGCGAAATAGATACAGAGCTCAGTTAGGAACATCCATAGCTTAATTTGTTTATGGAGAACCATTGAGATTACCTGGAGATCTTCTAATAGAAGTTCCGAGATGTCTCGATTGAGCCTCTAGTTCAGTAGGTGGTTTGTTTGGAGCATTCAGAGATAAAATGATTCGTTTAGCTCCAACCAAAACTAGAAATCCAAGGTCTAAATGCTATGTATCTTCAGATTTAAAGCTGGCATCTCATGTATACATAATTAACTAGAACAGACAAAATTATCTGACTCCGTTCTGTAAGAGGCCATTCAAAGTCAATCATATGAATGATGAAAATGCATTTATAGAAGTAAATGGCATAGTAGTGTGTGTAGCATTGGATCGCTTCATTCCACAGTTTACTTGGACGGAGAAGGAAAGTGAGAAACGATAGCCATCGAAGTATCAAGAAGCTGAAGAAAGATATGACTGAGAAAAATGTGTGATAAAGAGAAGAGGCAGATAAATGTGAAGAAGAAGTAAAAATTAAAACCAAAGCAACTAAGGAAAGAGGTCAATGTAATATGAAAGTGGAATCTAGTGAAGTACCAGCACTATATGTTGAAACTCGTTCTGGAAGAGTCATCAAGAAACCGAAGAATAAGGACTGTGTGATGTATGAGTAAGCATCTTAAACATGCTGTTGTATGTGGAGGTTAATTAAATTTTGGAGATCAATTAACTTCTCATATAAAAATAAATCAAACTTTATTTAGGACATTGGATTTATCGCTGGTTTCATTATAAAATTTTGTGCTTTTAAAAATTATTGTCATTTTTTGGGAGTTTTCTTTGTACATATTGTCGAAGATTTTGACTTGTGTTGAGGGTTGTAGATGATAGAGTCTGGTTGAGATTTTGAGTTGCGTGGTACGCTTTGCTGCGTGGTTCTGGCTTGAGACACTTTGCTAAAATGTTATTGAAGTTACAACAAATTAGTATTCCTAATATACACTATTAGGATGGATCTCAAATTTGCTTCAGATAATTAGCGTAGATATTTGTTTTCAAGGGCTACACAGTATCGTTCTGTCATCTGCGGTATTCAGCGTATCGGTGAGCACACTTATTGTTAAAATATATATTGCACGAAATCTTATTTTAATATTATGGCCAGTTTTGAAAATATTGAGGATACAGAGCAATTAGCAGTTGAACTTAAGAAATGTAGATCAAAAGGTAGTTCTGAGAGATTCAGTTGTTCCGAATTAGATGATCAAAACGCATATAAGGATTATCTGAGCTTAGCTTCTCAGAGGCTCTCTTATGGTAGTGATCAACGGGCCTCTACACGAGCAAAAATGTAAGACCCTCAAGGCCCCACGGGCCATCGATTCATCTCCGACAACTTACTCCTTTTCAAACCACACCGACACAACCCAGGGCAGTGCAGATTCTGAGACTGGTCAGATCTCATCCACTCCCACTTCTGCAACGCTTTTTCCAAAGAACCGCTCAAACTCAGATAACTCGCCTTTGTCCTGCTTTTAAATCCTTTAATTACCTCATCCGCCTAATAAAAGCAGGACTAAGGAAATCCAGATCGATTCTGACCATTCCATCCTCGGGATTAAGCGACCAGCCACCCTTATCAGCCTGTGGTCTCGCTCCGGCCGCCTGCGGAAATCTCTTGCCCGTTTCTCCTTCCCGGTCTATCCCTCTTTCTCACTGATCCCTTTCAGTATTTCTAATTAAATGTAGATTGCCTACGCCCAAAATCGAACAACTGCGATCATTTTTATCCTCTAACGAGCTAGATATGTGCTATCTTGTTGAAAAGTGGCTGCACTCTTCCACACTCTCCAATGATCTTTTCCTCATCAATGGTTACACTTCATTCGAAGTGACGGAACTGTTGTTCAAGGGGATGGTCTGGCTTCCTATGTCTGATCCTCTTTCATGCCCAAAAGTTTGTCTGCATCTAACTCACTAGGATTAAAATATTTTCGTTTCAGCTACTGATTCTAGACAAATTCTTATATGTTTGCGATGTCTACACACTCCCGAATCTCTTAAAAATCGACGAAATTCGTAGGGCTCACCTTATGTCCACTTTTTCTCTCTCAACATTCCGATCAAAACATCGTTGTGGGCTACCTTAAACTTCCTCTGGCTAAATGACAAAATCTAACTACAGAAAATCATCCACTGCTTCGGCTCTTTCTGTACAACCTACTAAATAAATTTGTTCACTTCCCTAACCGAGGGAACCTTCAACCCAATACTCCTCTCCAACAAAGATGTAACCAATGTTCAAACTTAGGTGACCTTCCCTAATCTCATCCACTACCAGGTATCCTTCCTTATTCCTCTTCTATCTTTATCTCAAGAGAGAGCATCCAATTTTCAGGAGATTCACTGACTGAGTAGAATTTAGCCGACTTTGTGACGCCTTTAGTTGGAGAGATTTAATCTCTAAGAGAACTTTTCTTCATGTTTTTCCGAAATCTATAACGTCTTATCTTCCAACTTTACTTTTGCCAACTCTATTCAACACATTCACACGACAAAAAAGTTGAACACCTTGTTGAAAGCACACGACAACCTTGCACGCAACTCCAGATTACGCACATCATCACTCTTTTGCTCTCTCGTACTCCGAGGTATCGATGAGCACATTAAATAGGTAATCAATAAACAAGCGCTATTCATTGAAAGACGGGTTCAAGCAGCGCCCAACTCCAGAATCAAGTTCCTAGTCATCAAAAACCAAATGCTACAAAAGTCCAAAACCTCAAACATAAACATCACTCGGTTGGATTAATCCAGCTTTCCCAAAGAATATCTAAATTCTTTAAATCAAGTTTACGAGCTTGAAGTAAACACCAACCCCATTGTATTTATCCAGTCGTGGAACAACATAACAAAACTACCGCCAGCCACAACGAACTGACGCGTTTCGATCTTCCATGATCATCGTCAGAGTACGACGGCAAACTGACTATCGAGGATCAAACTGCATTGAATACATTTGAAAATCAAATTTAGATATGCGGCTCCCACCTCTAGCAGACTCGGAAAAATTGAACATGACTGGAAATGTTGGCTGCACTTTTTCTGTGCTGTCACGAACATTAACTATTTGCAGATTTTTCCACATATACATATATAGGCAATATAATTTAACAATAATTGATTGCGCGTGTGGTGGTAACAATTCTTTAAATCAAGTTTGCGAGCTTGAAGTAAACACCAACACTATTGTATTGCACCAGATGTGAAACAAAATAACAAAACTACCGCCACACGCAACGCACTGACCTGTTTTGACCTACCATGTTCATCTACAGAGTATGACGACAAACTGACTATCGAGGATCAAACTGCATTGAATATATTTGGAAATCAAATTTAGATATGATGCTATCGCCTCTAGCAGGCTCGCATACATTGAACTTGACTAGAAATGGCGGCTGCACAATTTCTATGCAGTCACGAATATTAACTATTTGTAGCTTTGGCCACATATACATATATAGGCAATACAATTTAACAATATATGATTGCGCGGGTGGTGGTAACAATTATTTAAATCAAGTTTGCGAGCTTGAATTTAACCAGTCGTCGAACAACATAACAAAACTACCGCCAGCCGCAACGCACTGACGCGTTTTGACCTTCCATGATCACCATCAGTATACGACGGAAAACGGAATATCGAGAATCAAACCGCATTGAATATATATGGAAATCAAATTTAGATATGCGGCTCTCACCTCTAGCAGTCTCGCGTATCTAAATTTGATTTCCATATATATTCAATGCGGTTTGATCTTTGATAATCAGTTTGCCATCGTACTCTGCTGATGATGATAGAAGGTCGAAACGCGTCAGTGCGTTTCGGCTGGCGGTAGTTTCGTTTTGTTGTTCGACGACTGGATAAATACAATAGGGTTTGTGTTTACTTCAAGCTCGCAAACTTGATTTCAAGAATAGCCACCACCACCCGCGCAATCAATTATTGTTAAATAATTTGACCTATATATGTATACGTGGCAAAAGCTGCAAACATGTAATGTTCGTGACTGCAGAGAAATTGTGCAGCCGACACTTCCAGTCAAGTTATATGTATGCGAGATTGCTAGAGGTGAGAGCCGCATATCTTAATTTTATTTCCATATATATTCAATGCGGTTTGATCCTCGGTAGTCAGTTTGCCGTTGTACTCGGATAATGAGCATGGAAGGTCGAAACGCGTCAGTGCGTTTCGGCTGGCGGTAGTTTTGCTATGTTTTTCGACGACTGGTTAAATACAATAGGGTTGGTGTTAACTTCAAGCTCGTAAACTCGATTTAAAGAATTTTTCTACCACCTGCGCAATCAATTATTGTTAAATTGTATTGACTATCTAAATTATCTCGTAGACTCCATGTCCACTTCCACTCCGCCTGCTGAGATACTTGATATTGGAAACGCTAAGGAACTACGATGTTTCAACATTTCGGTGGTTTCCGTCATTCAAGTAATAAAAGACATAAAATCTAAACACAAAATTGATGAATACTGTGTCTTTGTCAGCATGATTTCCCTTCTTGATCGGAAAAACTTCTCTCTGGTGGCTGATGTTGTCAACCGATGTGTCGAAACTAACTGTCTTCCTCCGGAATGGGTTAATGCAACGATTTCTCCTATCCCTAAAAATTCCACATCGTCCCCCTCCTCATTCAAAGATCTCCGACGAGTAATTATCGTCCCCGTTTTCACTAAAATCTTCGACAGTGTCTTATATTAACTAATCTACACTTTCATTAAATCTCGTGATAACTTCTAACTCATGGACGATCAAAAATGCTTCCTGAATGGCCGCTTATCTTCCACCAACTTAGTCAGTGTCCTTAATCATTTCTATTCCGTTATTTCTAAAGTTCATTAGAGCACTCTCCTCTTCCTAGATATATCAATATCTTTTGACTCATTGTCGTATTCGTCAATTTAATCCGCCTTATTGATCAGTGGTATTTGCGGCAGCGTCCTCAATCTTATCATTTACTATCTTTAAACCCGTAACACAGCTGTAAAACTCGGTAATAGTCACTCCAGACCAGCACTTATCCGATCTGGGTTTCCCCAGGATTCCATACTTGGTCCTATTCATTTAACTTAACACTCGAACATGTGCAGGTTAAGGACAACCTATTCAAGCTGTTCAAATATGCAGATGAAATGGTATTTGTATTCAATAACACATCAGCATCCAATCCTTCCTCACATCTTATCACTCCGCTTTTATCCTCGCTAACTTCGCAGCTTAGCATTATCGAGCGAAATTAAAACAAATTAGACTCGTTTGATGAAACTTACCTTTGACCCCTACTGTTCCCTCTCGAATGCAAATTGCTCCATTAATATTCAAATAATCGGCTCGGCCAAGTACCTAAGTATCTATTTTTCTAAATCACTAGACTTCATCCCACATATTAAACAAACTGCTTCCAAATTCTTCAAGTGGGTCCGTGTGATCTGCTTTAAGCTTAAAAACCCCACTCTCTAACTCAGACTGTTCAAATCTATGTCCTACCCCTCATATCATATGCAAGCGAATTTTACTGCCCTCTCAATCTTGCCTCATCTTACGCCATGAACAGATATCTTCCAGATATATAAAGCGAGTCTTCCCTCACAGGCATAATTATCGGCTACGCCTACTCCTGGCTAACCTTCTATCGCTATATTTTACCCGTCTCTTACGAGTCATTTTTTTCATTCATAAAATCACAACTTGCCTATCACTGCCAAATATCGCTCACCCAATACAAAACTAAGCTACGCGCTATAGAAACTCTTAATTCCAATCCAACAACATTCCCAATATATTTAACAAAATCTATCTCTTTTCCAAAGCCACAAGTATATTCAACGCCCTTTCCACGGAAACAAAGTTTCTATCCAAGAATGAGTTTAAAATGGCCCATAATCGCTTCTTTAACGAATTCCTATGGGAAACGTCTGATTGCAAGCGCAACTGGTTCTTTCTTAGACCATATTACTTCATTTTACACCTAAACTATAAGTTATTTTTGGAGTGTGGCATCTCTTCTGTCTGAGCCTCTAATTCTAACAATTCGCATTTAGTTTTAAATTTTAAATCTGGACACCTCGATACCATTTCTATTTTAGCAATTATTGTACCGCATCTAAATATTAAGTACTTTGCCACTATTTGCTCTACTAAATCTCTTCTTTTGTTTCAGCAAACGATCGGAAGCTCAAATAGTCTACTAGACCATCTGAGTGTATATATCGTACGCTGTTTCCTTCTGACCTTCAATCAGACGTAACCTCGCTTAACGGCAATCAATGCACCCTGAACGTGACATTGGCATTCTGACTCTCCCCAAACTTGAATCTAGTCGACTTTATCCTATTCATTATTACCCTACAGAAACTCTAAATCTATGTTAAAGAACACCGTCGGTCTAATTCTGCAGCTAGTCAACCCTCGTCTTCTAACATAGATTCAAATTCGTTTGTCCGACAAAAGCGAATCCCGCACTGATACTCTTACTCTTTACGGGGTTGACTCTAGTCGATCCTACCTAGTTCAGTGAAATCTTGTTTCCATCAGAATAAACTATCACGAAATTCATGGAAGCCGGAGAATTCAATAACGGTCCTAATAAAGGCCTTAATCGTACATAATCTCAGCCCTCTTGGCATCTATTTGACTTTGTGACATCATACGGCATTTACTTCAAGCCTGGGCGTTTTATAAATCCGTTACAATTGTAAAATTATTTTGGCGTTCATTATAGCCGTAAATTTAAAAAGACTAGATACCTGTTGTTGCACGTTTATTCTAAAATCAATAAAATATATACTAAAAACATTTTAGCAAAACGCTTCTTATTGTATTAATTTATCTTAAATAGGATTATATGAATTATACTTTTTAGTAATATGATTAAACTACTATAAATATTATCTCTTCTACAATTTAAATTAGACTTGCCCTTTCGTTAAGTGCTTTTTGAAAAATGCGTAGGGATGACTTAATTTATGCTACTGTTTTGGTTCTTTCTGTTCTAAGTAGTTTGCTTGTAAGAAAAGTTTCGCCTTTCCGGCGAAAGTATTTATGTTGTGCTATTGGATTTTTTATGGTCCTTGCAACTTGCAAATTTTACATTTGGCATTCATTCGCAACATTTCTAGGATTTGTTCTTCTGTGTAGTATATCCAGCCATAGGTTAGTATTTTTTCTGTTGAATATAGAATAATTCATTATTTAGCATTCATATGGTGCTTCGGATATCTGGGGTTTTTTCGAAGTGCCCAGTACTTTGGTTTTAGAAAGCCTCCTCCAGCAGCAAATGCAGTCCAACTATTAACAACATTAAGAGTAAGTTATGTTGCATATTTTTGCAGCTTATAGGGGTTGCGTTTGAAATTCATGATTCGTGGTTGGTTCTTCGAAGATTAAAATCGCCTGTTGCAAAATTAAATGAATGGCGGGACTTGAAATTGAAAGAAAAGCATAAAAATGTACACTTCTCATCCACAGATATGTTTTGTTACGCCTACAGTTTCATTGGCCTGTTTACAGGTAAGTTCTTATGCAAATGTGTACAATATGTTTTAATGTAAATGTTTTTTATTTTATTGAATCTATGAATTGATATAAATCTAATATAACTACAGAAGTGTTCGGAATTAATTTGACAATATTAAATTATATTACATATCCTACATTTCTAAGAGCATCTAGTTTAATATTCGTTCTGGAAGACATGTTTAAGCCTTGGTTATTTTTTCGCCTTTTTCCGTCCATTAAGCCCGTGTAATTGTTCTGTTAACACGTGCTTGCAAATGTAAGTTTCTCGAACAGGGGATTGAAGAAATGCTTAGATCTCGGTGCTATAACTCATCAATGAAAAGCGAGCAAACCTTAAAGTCAACTTTGCGTATTATATAAAGAAATTTTGTCTGATAGACTATTTACTAGTTTTCTTTCAAGCTTGTACATACTGGTACGACCTACTGTGGTATAAACGGGTGGAATTTATTTTGCATCATATTTGATATCTTATTGAATGGACGTCTTTAATCCTGGAGTACTGTACGTTTCATTATAACTGACGATACGAAAGGCCAAATCTTCGTGCTGTATGGTCGTAAATTTCCATTTTTTGAATCAGAAGGCTTCCACTATGAAATTTCAAGATCACTTTTTAAAATTCGTATACTGATTCATATGTGGAATTTTTTATTTTTTCAAAATTTTGAAACCATTTATTGCTATTTGCGTGTAATACCAGGTTTTATTTGTGCTCATGTGTGCCTTGTTGTAATTACAAATAGTGCAGTATATCAATTCGATTAGTTCCGTCTTATTGGACACACCGGTGGTTGTCGAAGTTGCCATGGCTACTATTTGAATCCAACGCTTCTACATTAGATTCTCGCGACTCATCCATTATATCAACATGTTTACACAATTATCGCAACTACTGATAAATATTGAGTAATGGTGAAACTAGGAAAGTTTTTGAAACCAACAGTATATATATTTATATATAACGGAGATAATTTTCGAGACTGAACAAAATTCCCAGAACTTCAATCCCAGCCTCGGCAATTCTGGCAACTAATGATGAATGCTCTATAGGGCCGAAATTGGTCTTTTGGATGAACTGCATATACAAGCATATATTGTGTTTATTTATGCTTACATTATGCGTGTAACTTAATCCTGGCATATTAACATAATTCATTATAACATCCCCAGTTAAAAAGGTGTATGTTGCATGATGACAGATTGGAGTAGCCACTTGTAATTTGAAATTAGAAGTTATGCCAAATAGGCAACACATGGAGGAAAGCCTAGCTAAATATATGCTTTTTTATAGCTAAATTTTGCATTTAGTGCGCCCCTTAAGTGGCGCGGTGGATGAGCCAAATACTAAAGCGAATATGCCTTATCTGCATTATTTCTGGCAAGTTGCTTAAAATAATGAAATTATTGCGAAACTGGTTTTATCTAAATTACCTCATTTGCGTTTTGTCTAACACAGGCTTAACTCCAGTTTCTTTATTTCTTGAATACATTTCGATAGCCATTGGCGGTCATACTCTTCCGTTGACGAGTCCCCTAATACAGATAAAGTTATTTACTTGATGGATTGTCATTTATACCATAAGTAATGTTTGCTTGGTCTTTGAAAACCTATGCAGTTTTTACGCTTACGCTGACAACATATTTTGATATTTTTATAGCAATCTATATTCAATGAAATCGTGTATGCTTTGCCGAAAAAGCACATTTTTCGCTAGATCTCAGTTCTGTTGTAATATCTGGTAATTTATACAGCAAGCATAAGAAGTCAAAACAGTTTATGTTAATTTACATGCATACATTATACTGAACTGAATGGGAAGAAAATTCACATGTAGAGACACACGCATCATTCATCAGTTTATGTTTCTTTAGTGTAAAAATGCTATTTTTATTAGCCTACATCGAATGATGTTGCAACCGATAGCTTCCTCAATTCACTGCTCTACTGCTTTTATAGCTTTGAAAGCACGGAAATCCGTCTGGTTTCGTGTGGGACTGTATGAAAAGTATGATCAGCTATTGCAAAATTGTTTTCAATTTTGTTATATATGGTTAATCTGAATGACTTTCGGTTTCACGTATTTTGTGAACGATCTGTCTTATCTAAATAATGTTCTAAACAGCTATTTTATGTGTATAAATAAATCACATTGGATTGTTCCTTGGATTAGCATTCCTGTTAATCTGAGTAATTATTCCGGGTGGTGTGTTCTCTTATAAAGGTAAATTGGCATGTATGGTCTAGAGAGCCATTGGTTGTTTTCAGCAAGTATCCATCCGATACCGTTTGAAGCTAAACCCATTGGAACCGGTCGTTATAATCGTACTAAACGGCTCATTGCTGCCAGAGATCAGTGATTTCGATTACATGGGATCTATGGTGACACAAGTGGAATATTATTCTACCGGGATTTCCAGATGTATTAACCGTGCTCCGGACGCGTTTGGCAAACTATGTAAACGACTGTGGAGTCGCACGTCACTATGTGTTAAATCAAAGTTCTTCATACCAAGCCTTTGCTGATCATTTCTTATATTGAGGTCCTAGATAGCTTGCAAACGCGATTTATTCATTTAAGTTGATTAATGTAACTTTTAGCAAAATTTTAGCGAGCACTAGTCAGGAGCAATATTTATGAGCTGACTAATTCTATTCGGCCTCTCTATGATGTGCCGTTTTTGAATTATTTAATATTTAACTGATGAAGTTTGTGTGTATGTGTATCTGCGATTTGTTATATCTTATAAGGAACCAGATAATTCAGCCGAGTTGGGGTCTGGCGAAAAATGACTTTCAACGGTATCGCCTAGATTTGATATTGTAATAAAGTTGTACTTAAATATAAAATTTATTTCTAAAGTTCAATTATTAATTTACAAAAAGGTTTTAATTGCAATCATACATGTAGTCAATAATTAAGACTCATATATTGGAGGGATATCTATCGGAACAATTTGTGATCGCTGTGTGGATGTCAATTAATTTGTTGAAGATTAATTAATTCCTCATATAAAAATGTATCAAATTTAATTTTTGGACAATTGATGTTATCGCTGGTTTCATAAGGCAATGTTTTATGGTTTTTTAAATGTTGGATTTTCCTTTGTACACATTGTCAAAGATTTTGACTTGTCTTTGGTGATTTTGTAATTCAGTCTTGTTGAGATTTTGAGTTGTGTGTTACGCTTTGCTGCGTGGTTCTGGCTTGAGGCACTTTAGTAATAAAATATTACAGTTCGCAACAAAATTTTTATTTTTAATTTACTTTCGGGAAGGATCTCAAATTTGCTTCATGTGATTGACGTGAAAATTTGTTTTCAATGTCTTAAAAATTTATTCTGTCATCTGCGGCAGTCAGTGAGCCGGTGAGCACACTTATTGTCATAAGAAATGTATCGTAATAAATATTATTTTAACATTATGTCCAACTATGAAAACAGAGGATACCGAGCAATTAGTCGAATGACTTACGAAATTTAGTTAATGGGATAGTTATGAGTGCTTTAGTTGTTCTAAATGGGATGATCATTACGTATATATGGGTTATCCGAGCCTTGCATCTCAGAGGCTCTCTTATGGTAGTGACCAAAGGGCCTCTACAAAACATGATAAACGCGCCAGGACTTCTTGATCGTGCTCCGTTTCGAACTAAATGTCGAGTTAACGACCATAAAAGTCTAGCTAAACCTGGTATAAAACGACGATAATAACTAATCATCCACAGTTCTGGGTTCTGGCACCTTGTTGTTTGCTTGGACCTTACCTTCCAAGGGTTTGATTCTATCCTTGGAAATGGAGTGTCCAAAAAAAATTAACAATGGTGCAAACAATCCTGCTCTTTTCTGGCTTGACAACCAATCCATAATGCTACAGCTTAGACAACAGGGCGTCCAAGAGGTCCCTGTGTTCCTCCCTCGATTGGCTACATATAATGATGTCATCTATATACACTCTAGCAAATAAACTGTCTTGAAGAACTTCAGTCAGTCGCTGGAAAGCCTGACTTGAATTCTTAAGATCAAAAGGCATGCATAAGAACTCAGCAATCCTTCTCCAGGAAATCGCACTGCAGTGCGCGTTCTAGATTCTGCCTCCATAGGTACTTCTTAGTACGCTTTCTGCAGATCTAACGTAGTATAAATCTCATACCCCATTATATCCCTGAGCAAAGTACTCTGGTTCGGTAGAGGATACGAATCACATTTCGTTACTGAGTTTAATAAACAATAATTACCACAAAGCCTCCATTGACCTGGTTCAAGTTTGGGAACAACAACTATTGGAGATGCGAAGTTGGAATTTGAACGTCTACAAATTCCTTCTCTCAACCGCTTAAATTCTTCAATAGTAACCTGTTGCTTATGTTGTGCTAACGGTTGAGCATTCGGCGAACAGGGTTGTTGTTTCAACAACTAGATTTGTTTTTCTATGCCTGTCTGCAGCCTATTCCGCTTGACATTGAAAGGTAGAAACACGGCCAGGTGTTTCTCGTTGATATCCGCCAAGTCATCGGCGACGACGGGTCTGAGTAGTCTCACTGAGGTCCCAGTCTCAGCTTAAGTCATTATCCTAGTGCCTTGTCCAATGGTTCTGGATTTGGGATCTAAAGCGAGGTTTAAGTGGATTTTTAAAAATCCATCCAAATGATGTTATCCTTTCTATCAGCGACCAGAAATTTCTTTCCCAGTGTCAGTGACAATTCTTCAACTGCCTTAACCTCAATTGGACTTCCATTGGCAGCCCATAGTTGATAATCGAATGTGAGACTATCAATTTCCACCACATCGGATCGAACTATGCTCACTGCCCCGTGTCTACTAAGAATTTTAAACCACAGTTCATCCGCTATGAGGAACTTATTGTTGATATAGACAGCAATCTCTTCAAGATTACCTTCTAGCCGAAATCTAACCAATTTACGCACTGAACTTTTGCGCATTTCTTCTATTGAAGCTTTCGAACCTGACTTCGATGATTTTAGGATGCCTCCAATATGCATTCCTTGGAGCCTTTCATGTGCAATCTATCCCCTACTGCAACTTACACCGTTCCGCAGGACGAAAACTTCTTTTCCATCGGGGACCATCCAACTGTGGAAACGCACCCTTCGCCCTGAAACCACCAAAATTTACGATGCGAAATGCACCCTCACGCGATTCGCCTCCCCGATGCTTGGAAGGATGCCTTTGACCCCGAGAATTTGCCCTACCTCTGATGAAACATTCCATCTTGGTTTCATCCAACTCAAATCTCGTCGGAGGTTAATTAAATTCATTCTCTAAGGTCAAGAGTCGTTCTGAGAGATATCTGAGTTGCTGTTCAAGGCGTGAAACTGCTATTATGCATACACCTTAGTTTCCTTTTGGCGATACAATTTATCAAACATTTTGAGATTCTTTAGCCACTCTAGTTCTAATGTATCATAGACATCCAGAGTGACTTTTAATCTGGCAGGAAGTTCTGCTACAAATATACGGTTTAAAACTTCTTCATAAATATCAAATCCGATGGATTTCGAAACTAGTCTGTCAGAAAATTCAGATGGGAGTTGATTTCCCATATTTTCCTGGCGTAATATGTCAGTCAGCTGCTCTATCCTCTCGTAGTGATATCGTCGATGATGTTCTTCCACTAGAAGCTCAAATTTATTTGCGGATTCAATCTCCATTACAAATTTCATGGGCCTAAATAGGTTTATTTTCATAGACTCAGGTCGAGGCAAATATTTCTGTAGGGTCGCTCATTATTTTTAGTTTAAAAGAGAATTTTACATTGTCGGCCCATTCAGAATGATTGTCTGATCTGTACATGTTAAGTTTTACATTGCTATCCGTAGTTTTGGCCAACACGATCATCTAGAGCACATCTTTCCGCATAATGGATCCTGGCGTGGTCGTTATCTTTTGTAGTCCCTTTGGTCACTACCATAAGAGAGCCTCTGAGATGCCAGACTCGGATAACCCATATATACGGCATGATCATCTAATCTGGAACGAAGAAATCCCTCAGAACTATCTCTTGAAATACATTTATTAAGTTCTTCGACTAATTGCTCTGTATCCTCAATATTTTCATAGCTGGCCATAATGTTAAAATAAGATTTATTACAGTATGTTTATTATTACAATAAGTATGCTCACCGTCTCACTGAATACCGCAAACGACAACAATTTTTGATGACTTTGAAAACTAATATCCATGTCAATTACCTGAAGAAAATTTGAGATCCTTCTCGAAAAGTAAATTAAGAACAATAATTTCGTTGCGAATTTCAATACTTTAATACCAAAGTGTCTCAAGCCAGAACCACGCGGCAAGGCGTACCATACAACTCAAAATCTTAACAAGTCTGAATTACAAAATCACCAAAGTCAAGTCAAAATCTTCGACAATGTGTGCAAAGGAAAATTCCAAAAAAATTCCAATATTTAAAAACAATTGTTTCATGAAACCGGCGTTTACATCAATTGTCCAAAAATTAAGCTTGAATTATTTCTATATGAGGAGTTAATTAATCTCCAACAAATTAATTGACTTCCATAGATGTATTGCTGATGTTTCCTTGTGGTAAATTTGACTTGGTAATACTGTTGTTGTGTAGAGATTTAGTTTGCTTCACTTCTGTGAGTTGTGTAGATAAAGATGCGATCCTATTTATCTTTTGAATTTTGATTTTGACAATACTTTCTCGTGGTCAAACAAAAGATCAGGATAAATGTGATCAGTGACATATATTCTTGAAAATTTTGTATTCAATATGTGTATTTTTATATTGGAAAAATCTGTGCATTATACCATCATATTAGCTATTGTTAGAGATAAACTATTTCTAGTTATGGTTCTCACTTATGCATAATAATACATTCGAAATGTATCTTGATCTTTCAATTATCGGGTCAGATGGCCTCGATGAAAAATCTATTATTAGTTGTATAATTAATTATTGTATAAAAGCGATTCATTAAAAGACTTTTTTTGTCTTCATTATAATAATTGGATCAAAATTTGATATGGTGTACACAGTGATTTTATTGTAGGATGTTCAGGTGTTGGTAAAGCCTTTAAAAAAATTGTCGGGACTTATGTATTAATATATGACTTAATGGACATATTTTTGTGATGCGTTGCCTTTTATCTATTTTACATTTTCTGATATTGTTATCTAATTGATGGAACAAGTGTGGTTTCAATCCAAATAAAGATAGTCTTTTCTCGATATTCTATATTCTATTGCAATTATAAAAGGAAAGATAAACTGGTATTAACAGCAGCTGTAACTTATATTGATTTTGTGTGCCATTTGGTGGGGCTTTTTGGCAATTTAATGTGTAATTATTAAAAGGATAGCACCACGACTGTGTTACCTAATCATGTAGGTAATCTAGATCGAAAACCTTTTATTGATTGTAAACTATTCATAAGAGTAATGGTGATGGTAATTAGATTTAAGAGAAACAAAAGGGACCTTTTTGGAATATCGATTGATAACTTGCTTCACATGCCTATATCATTTTGTATAAACTCTGTTCATTTCTTAAAAAGATCTTGAATGGTGGAATTATACCAGACAGTATGCTAACAATTATTGTAAGACTAACGCCAAAGTTTCGATTGTCAAATAATGCCAAGGACTATAGATTAATATCAACGACATCTTCATTATTGAAGATAACTAAAGGAGTAAAATTAGACAAACTGGATTCCATTTTTCCTCTAGACTTTGACACAAGCCAGCATGGACTTAAGAAAAGACGTTCAACCATGACAAATATCTTATACACGTGGAACTTTTGAATTGCTCTGGATGAGAAATATATAGAAGTGGCCTTAATTTAGAAACTTTTTGACTTGGCGTTTATAAGCAGCAGAGGCAACTTACCTGCAGCAGTGTGTGAGTACATACACACCAAAATAGGGATTTAGGCCTCCTAGCGGAGGGCTTCTGACGAGCATATGTCAGGTAGGTAGAATTTACCTGGTTGGTCTACCGGGCTTCGTTTGTCGCTATATTTCCACAGGTTTTCACATATTCAGCTATCTTGAATATTACGCATACCTTGTTTCCTAATTTAACGAATATTAGTGTCCGGTTACGCAGACCTCTGCAAAGACTACATCTACAAGAGAATAGAACAATGCGAAGACATTAGAACATAAAATTCGAACGCCTGAGCCATTTACAACGAAATTAGAATGATTCCGACTACTACGACCACAGGCCAATGAGTTATCTTTGAAAGCTTCAGGGAGTGGACATTTTTTAGCTGCGACGCTGTTAATTAACATAGCTCGCCATAATCTCTTGCGCATGCCAGAGTCGAAAGCGGTTGTATAGTCTAGCAAGTTACGATGGAATCTATAACGCCCCTCGGCAATGCGATGGACTGCATGATTTTGGTTCAAGGATTTTGTTTCCGGACGTAACCCTGCCTGGTATATTCTAATTCGATTCTCTTGATCTTCATGAATCATGTTTTATGATAAAAGCAGTAGGCAACTTTGATGTGGCGAAAAGTAATCTTATACTACTATTAGAGTTTTAGTGTTAGGGCCACTGTTATTGCAGTTAGACATAATGTGACTTTTCGTCTCAGGGCAAATTCCTTTCAAATTGTGGTAATGTGCTACTGCAGGTTGTTTTTAACTTGTGCTCCGCCAAGCATGAAAAATAATAGTAAAAAGCTGTCGAATCCAGTGGTTTTGCGATCACACACGTGACTGCACGTGTTTATTTCTTCACCAAAGGAGACAGTTATTTTGCTGATCCTATTGCAAGATTGAAGCGTTACTTAGTTGCTCACAGTGCTGTTTCTGATAGTTTTTGAGTTATGGAGATTTTTTAAGTGTATACAAGGTGAACTTCTGGAACTTTAAATGCCACAGAGTATATTGTTAAGAATGAGATCGCTTAGACACGTTGGTGAATGCTGTACGAGACAAAGAAATGAATTAGCTGTCGAGAGATTTAGCTGGAGGCCTCGGCATATCAGAATTTCCGGCCAATCAAAAAAGTGCTGTTCTTTTGAGACATCAAAAGAGAACACTATTACTTGTAGCAAAATTCTGTTCCCTCAACAGAATTTCGAGTAATCGCGATGTCGTAAATATGCAGGCTTTAATTGAAAACTTCCGTATTATTTAGAGAACAAGAGTCAACCTGTCCACGCCTGATGCAGATGAGTTCAAAGTGGATGTTGTGAGCGCAACAGAGCTTCAGAGAAAATCATATTCACCAAAAAGTACACGTAGGTGCACTTCATCGAACTATACGACTCACTACACAATAGAAATCATCGGGAATGTTTGTTCTAAAAACTGGTGCTTCTATATTGGATATGAAAAAAATAATAGATGTCAAATCGATGCTCAAACGAGACATTAGACACGAAAATGATTTAATTAACATGGAAAGAATAGTCAACTGCATCTTCAGAAAGATGGAAAGCAGGTCGCCAAATCGATGATAGATTCTAGATAAAACAAACAGAATTGGTAGAAGAAACGCATAAAGTGAAACTGCTTGGCACATATCCTGCTAGGTTTAATGGAAATGAAGTTGTGCAGAAGGCTCAAGCACGTTTCGAAATTCTAACAATATTATTAAATGTGAACACTCCACAGTATTTACCTGCAGCGCATTCGAAGCTTCATTAACCCAAACACCGTTAAAGATTCTCTAGAATTAACGGAAGAGCTAAAGACTAAGAACTTTGTCATTGAAATAAGTTTTCTCGTCGCTGTTCACAAAAAATTCGTTATAAGAGATAATGGCGATCTTCTGCGACCTAATTCGAATTGAATTCTTGAATTATCCTATTTGTGTGCTAGGAGTAGAAGAACTTATATTGGCCTACACACCAAACATTCAGTCGCTATTTACGGGTGAATTCTTCTGTCAGTTCCATGGTGTTGCCATGCGCAACCGTATAACACCACGTCTAACTGATGCGTGCGTGTATCGTGTAGAACAAAACGGTCCAGAGAACATAAATGATAAATGAATGCTATCTATAAGATATATGTAGCTGATCTATTGTTCTTTATTCCGAAAGCTGTAAATCATAGAAAACTCTTTGAACAGGCCAACAAAGCCAATCTAGATATCAAGTTCACATTGAAGAGAGAGAAAGGGCATGCTTCGTTATCTCCACTTCTAACAGCTCCAAGAGAGAACGACGACTGCTTGACAAGACAGACACATCGGATTTCTACGTTCATGGGACAATATATTCTGTACAACAACAACAACAGCGTCCAAAATATAACAAGAACAAACTTGTAAGTTAGAAAACTAAACAAGGAAGATATATTCTGAATACAAGGTCTTGGAAGAGTTAGAGCCGATGAATAAGATCCTTAAAATGAACAAATGTCTGAATAAATTCATTGATTTTAATATCAAACCTTTCTCGGTTCCAATAATGGAAGACTACCGGAAATATCTACCTGACCCTTTCTTGCAACCTCAATAACCGCTACAACATTAAAACAAATCACAAAAAAACGTTACATTTTTAAAGGTGAATCTCACACTTCACACGCACAGAGTAATGCTTTTGCACGTTAATGATTAACTGCTTTCTTTCTCAGAATTATTGTTTGCTATTTGAAATGGATGTGCGGTAGATAAAATAGAAGCGACGTGTATATTCAACGAACGCATAAAGTCGCATCTGTACAGCGGTTACCGAATGGAATATTGGCAACTCAATTGGCAATAAAAAAATTAAGACAGAAAAAGAACAGGCAAAAGGCAGATGTGTCGCGAAGCAAGCAAAGACTACAGACCTGGCCAGAAACGTCAGCTGTTCGATTTCATTAAATGAAAAGTAGACTAGACCTAGATTGGCAACTAGCTCATAATACACAAATAATCCGCCGTTTTGCATCAGCAGTATTGCTGATGTTGCCTTGTCTTAATGCTGACTTGGCCATAATGGTGTTATGTAGAGGTTTTCCTCAATTCTGTATGTTATCTAGATACATATACTCATAGTAACTAGGTTCTCTTTCATCCTCTCTCTCTCTCTCTCGGAAATCTCACTAATGATTTGTGCGGCTAAAATATTTGTCGTTATTTATATTTTTTCGTTTCTTATGATTATATGGCGATAAAACATTAGTAACTTTTGGCTTCTGTATGGCTGTTCATGATGAGGATGAGAATGGTGATGATGATGACGATTTCTTACACCAATAAAAAGTGCGGTTTAAACATGCACACTGAACAACTCGCCAATGCAAAGCTCAAACCATACACATCTGTGGCATATAGAGCAATTTGAACAACTTTCATTCAGTTATTATAATCGACACCCGCGCAACCAATGTTCGTTTAATTTCATTCAATTACTTTTAATCAAGGTTGCGAATTTGATATAAACACCATTATGTACATACACTTGGAGTATAAACTAAGAACTGTATAATGTGGAAAAGGAAATTCATCCAGTAGACCGGTTTCGTCCTTATTGGGAATTCATCACGTACTGTCCAGAATTTTCCGTGGACAGGGCTCGAACCTGGGCACGTCTGCTTCGGAATTTGGTTCTCTAACCACTAAGCCACCCTGCTGTGATTTTGTGCAATGCGCCGCTTTGGTGGTGTAGGAGACGAGTTATGAAATTGAACTAAATGTCCCTAGTTAAAATAACGGCCGCAAAATTTCTGGCAACCACTGATAAGTGCCCATAATGACGAAACGGGTCTAGTTGATTAATCATATTTACTATCCTAGGCATCTAGTCTACTAGGCCGGTATTATAGGTTGCTGACACTCCTTACTTGTAGTCAAAACTCCTATGACCGGAGATCGAATCCGTCCGGTAGGAATGGGCAACTTTGTTTGCGCATACATAACTATAATCTTAACGTTTATGTGGCTGTGGAGCATCTTAATAATATATCTAGGTAATGTTGTCAGGTAGTAGTATTATTAGTAATAGTAGTAGAAGCAGTAATATTAGCTGCAGTAGTAGTAGTAGTAGTAGTATTAGAATTAGCAGCATTAGTAGCAGTAGTATTATTAGCAGCAGTAGTTGTAGTAGTAGCAGTAGTATTTGTAGAAGTAGTAGTATTATGAGAAGCAGCATCATTAGTAGTAGTAATAGTAGTTGAAGTAGCAGAACTCAAAGTAGTAGTAGTAGTGGAAGTGGTAACGGTAGTGGTAGTGGTGGTAGTTGTAGTAGTAATAGTAGTGGTAGTAGTGTTAGTAGTAGTAGTAGTAGTAGTTTTATTAGTTTGCAGTAGTAGTAGTATTATTAGTAGTAGTAGTAGCGGAACCCGAAATCATTTTGTTTACTTACGTAACTCATCTTCTAGCTCACATAAGTTGGGCAATTTTGATTATCTTAACCTGCTTTTAGGTAGACTGCCTAATGTGCAGGTGTTGAAGCCTATATACCTGCAATATCGGTTGTTTCTCAAAAATTTATGGTTAGCAGATATCGTGCTCAAGGTTTCGATAAAACCTTGTCAATACATGTTTAAGGTCCATGTCTTCAATTCTAGCAATCAATGGTATCGAGTGGTACTCAAAAGACAATGATGAGAACGCTTCGTACTTACAGTATCCCATTTAAGCATTACGATTCACACTCCTGCAACTCTTATTGTGCATAATGCACTCATTGTGGAAATAAATGGCCAAGGCAAGTTGCCGAAGCCCACAAATCAACAATATCCAGTGCAATACAAATACCTATCGTAATAAGACGACATTTAATGTTGAAGAGACACAACTATTTGCAGACTTCCAACGCCTGATCGGCATCATGTAACCGTGTTCGAGAAATCTGTCCCCAGGTAAGGATTACAATTCACACTTCTGCAACTCATTGGCACGTAGCCATAGAAGCTCTGGTCTACCGACCGACGGGCACAAGCTAGCAAACTCGGGACTGGTAGCATGAACATGGCTGGGTCGAAAAAGAACACAACCATCATTCCGTTTCATATGAAGCCTCGAGTTTGGTCTAACTGTGCAGTAAATTTTATAATTAAATGTTTAGTGATGGTATGGATGCCTGCCTGCCATACGCGAAGGGTAAGTTTCGGCTGCTGAAAGAAACTTTAGCCACTGGGCAGATAGTGCTCAACTACCTTGGTTGGCAGACTATTTATAATAAGGGATGGACGACCCAGTGTCATTTTACAGGCCACATATAACCATGAACAATACGAATTACAATGGTTACACACTGCATCTGCCGTCGCGCAGTATAAAAAGTGTCGCATTATCTGCTGAGTCGGGCAGGGTGGATCAGCGAAATCGGGCTACTGAAGGCAACTTCATCTCCGATTCTGCCGCCTTTCCTTCCCTTTCCTCTTCTCAGTCCAACAATAAAACTCATTTAGATACTATAAATATGGACATGGCTGGACATGATGATGATGATGATGATGATGATGATGATGATGATGATGATGATGATGATGATGATGATGGTGTTGATCATATGATTGAGCTCAGTATCGGGTTGCCAAATAGCGAAAATAGTTCAAAACTGGGTTAGGTTTTAACATCGGCGCATTTTATATGCGAACATTCAACACGAAGCTCTTGCATATGCGTCGTTTGACACAGGCCTGTCAATTGTGGAGAAGTTAGCATTAACGATGGCGTTGCATTGCAATAATCATTTAAAGAACGGAGCACGACCAGAAGCTTCAATTTCTTACAGAGTAAGCAAATAAAAGACACTTTTTTTTCATTTTTCTTTGCATTCATGTTGACAAAATTAACTAATAATATTCAACTGTGCATTCGGGGAAGCGATTTTATTTACGCGCTACTTCTGATCAATAGGTTGATTTGACAAGATTCTATTCATATTTAAATGTGTGTATATTTCTTAACAAATTTATATATATATATATATATATATATATATATATATATATATATATATATATATATATATATATAGCAAATAATGTTGTGCAGAAATTGCAATGAAGTCTAGTCTGCAAGTAACACACTGTCAGTTATACAGGACAAATCAGTTTATTGGTAAGTGTATTCAGTGAGTGGACATGCGAATTTGTAGAAGATCTAATTAATTTATGTTACGTAATGTTTTTGCCATTGTTTCAGCTCCTAATTAAGCGCTGTACGGTCGTAATATTGCTTATTATCCTGTTGGATATTTAAGTAATTCTAGCGTGGGCTTCTTATGGATTGTTTAACTAATTACTCGTTCGCAATTTTAAAGCTGTTATTTCCTCAAATAAGTAAGTAATAACGGCAGCTTAAAAGTAAACACTGTGTTGCTTCCGAAAATATTTTTTGAAAATTTGTAGTAAATTAAATATTGTAATACAAAAGGGTGAATGTGTTTCAGATGAATAATTGGACATTTTCATTTACAATGGTGACTTAATTAGGGGAGGAACGAATCTAGACAGTATATATATTAGGTTCGATCTGGAAATTTTCGCACTCTCTCTTTTCTGCAAGATCTCTATGGCCTTGCCTATAGCCCAACTCTATCATGATTTTAAGAAGGATTTGCTGTTCATGACTGTTGTAGGTGCTGTTGTATGGAGGTTTGTTGAAGTAATTATGCTCAAAATATTTGTTCTATGCTTCTTCAGATATAAATATGTTTAAGATGCAAATATCTAGTAACTCGGCAGCTTATTTTTTTTGATGACTGCCTTTCTTTTCAATGTTAAATTGATTTTAGAATAAGTTGAGGCTTTCTCTTTATTATGTACGAAGTATTTTAGCAAACTGAAAAATCACGGTGCTGTTATTTGTTTTACTCGAAGTGTTTATCTTAATCAGTGCTAAAATGCACGAAATTTAAATCAAAACGAGGGAAATTTTATTGGTGATACAGCTACCTTTTTGTCGCAATCGTCTTTCTGCTTTCATTCAATTGTGCATTAGGTGTTGCGTACCTAATGACAGATTAGTTCAGTTATGACCAGAAGGATAAACCAAAGACAGCATAAACGAAAGGCACAATCTCAAGTGCACATTAGCTTCGTGCTTAGTGACGAATCGTCAGTAGCAGCCAGTATTATGCCCTATACCCACTATAAGGAGGAGAGAAAATAGGATGGTACAATTTGTTGCTAGATGCGCAACACCTAATACACACTTGCGTATATATTACTTCTTCGCCAAGAACAGTATCTTCCTGCTTTCATATTTGCATAAATAGTCTGACAGCGGAGAAAAGTTTTTGATGCTGTGAACGAGAGAGCGCTTTCTATTTGTATAAGTCGTATTTTATTGTGTGAAAATAAGAGTTTGTATATGTACATCTTGCATACCAAATAAATCAAGTAAGCCGTGGTTAACTTGGTAGATAATTTTCAAGTTTGAAACTGATTTAGCAAACCATGAAGGATTACTCGCAAGGTTGCAATTGATGTCGCTACCTTTTCACTACCGGAATATAATATTCGCCATCACATACATTGTGGGCTTTGCTGTCTCTGATTTTCCTCGTGTGGTCAAGTAAAAGGTCGTGCTTCATTATTATATAACGTCTGGCTTTATTCGAACCCCTTGTAGTGATGATCATAATGATAATTTTCATGTTACCATTGATGATGATAATGCTGTTGGTGGTGGTGATGACAATGATAGAAATACTAATGTTTCTGTTGTTGATGACGATAATGATTATGATGAGATTGACGATGATGTTGATGCTGTTGATGATGGTGATAACGATGACGATTTTAGTAATTTATTGTTTTTGATGATGATTATTATTATGATGACGGTGGTGATAATAATAATTGTGCTGTTGTTGTTGTCGTCGGTAATGATGATGAATATAATTAATATGAGTTTGATGATAATGATGTTGTTGTTGATGACAATCATAATACAGGTAACCCTCTCTACTTCGCGGATCGATTGTCGCGGATTCACGGCATCGTGGATTCTTTTCATCTCATTATATGAGAAAATCAGAAAATCTCTCGCTGATTTTCCGTTAATGTCGAAAATAGTCGCGATGCATGAAGACCAAAAATATTTTCCTAATTCCATTAAAAGATTATTAAACATTGTTTTTTCCTAGTCTACGAACAAAAAACAGGCATAAAACGATAGGAATCTACCGAGCCAGAAGGTTATAAAAAGTATAGTTCCTTGAATCTATCTACGTCTGATCAGTTTAACAGCTATTTACTCCGAATTTGTCATTTTTTACATCAACATTCTCACATTTAAAAGAATATTTTGCCCGATATGAATATACTTAACCCGAAGGTTATTAGAAGGATAGTTCCATGAATCTATCTACGTCTGACCAGAGGCTTACAGCTATTGACTCAGAATTTATTTTTTTACTTGAATTATTCTAAAATTTAAAAAAAAATTTGCTCCGATACCAATCTACTTAGCCCGAAGTGTATTAAAAGGATAGTTCATTAAATCTATCTCTGTCTGACCAGTGTTTTACAACTATTGACTCAGAATTTCAAATTCTCTATTTGACTGTTCTAAAATTTAGAATAATATTTACTCCGATACAAATCTACTTAATCCGAAGGTTATTAAAAGCATAGTTCATTAAATCTATCTACGACTGATCAGATTTTTACAGCTATTTACTCAGAATTTGTTATCTTTTTACTTCAGTAATCTAAAATTTAAGATAACATTTGCTCCGATATAAATCTACTTAATCCCTAGGTGATTAAAAGGATTGTCCCTCGAATTGGTGCAAATCTGACTAGATCTTTGCAGCTAAATACTTAGAATTTTTTTTACTTCAATATTCTAAAATTTAAGACAATATTTGTTCAGTTACTAATCTTCTTAGCCTGAAGTTTATTAAAAGGATAGTTCGTTGAAACTATCCCTGTCTGACCAGTGTTTTACAGCTTTTGACTCAGAATTTGTCATTTGTTTAATTGACTATTCTAGAATTTAAAATAATATTTACTCCAGTACAAATCTATTTAACCCGAAGGATATTAAAAGGATAATTCATTTAATCTATCTACGTCTGATCAGATTTCTACAGCTATTTACTCAGAATTTGTTATTTTATTACTTGAATATTTTAAAATTTAAAACAATATTTGCTCAGATACGAAATCACTTAGCCCGAAGGTTATTAGAACGATAGTTCATTAAATCTATCTCTGCCTACCAGTGTTTTGCAGCTATTGATTCAGAATTTGTTCTTTTTTTCACTTGAATATTCTAAAATTTAAGACAATATTTGCTCAGATTCGAAATCATTTAGCCCGAAGGTTATTAAAAGGATAGTTCCTTGAATCTATGTACATCTGACCAAAGTGTTACAGCTATATCCTCGGAATAAGTCATTGTTTATTTATTCTAAAATTTAAGATAATATTTGCTCCAATACGAATATACTTAGTCCGAAGTTTATTAAAACGATAGTTCCTTGAATCTACCTACGTCCGACCAGAGTTTTACAGCTATTTACTAAGAATTTGTCATTGCTTACTTCAATATTCTAAAATTTAAGACAATATTTGCTCCGATACAAAACTACTTAGCCCGAGGTTACTAAAAGGATATATTTCTGAATCTATCTACGTCTAACCAGAGTTTTACAGCTATTAACTCATAATTTGTCATTTTCTACTTCAATATTCTACAATTTAAGACACTATTTGTTCCGATACTAATCTACTTAGCCCGAAGGTTATAAAGAGGATAGTTACTTAAATCTGTCTATATCTCAGCAGAGTTTTACAGTTATTTACTAAGAATTTAGTTTGCTTCATTTCTGTGAGTTATCCTGATATATTTACTCATAGTAGCAAGGTTTTCCTTCTCTGTCTACCCCTCTCCCTCTCTCGTAAATCTCAATAATAATTTATCTAAATTCCCATATATACTTTTTTCACTTCTTATGGTTATATGGCAGTGAAACAGTCACTTGACTTTTGTGTGGCTGGAAATGATGATGACTCAGAATTTGCCTTTTTTAACTTCAACATATTTAAAACCATATTTTCTCCGATATGACTCTAATTAGCGCGAAGGTTATTAAAAGGATTATTCCTTGAATCGTTCTCTGTCTGACCAGTGTTTTACAGTTATTGGCTCAGAATTTGTCATTTATTACTTCAATATTCTAAAATTTAAGACTATTTTTTTTCGATGCTAATCTACTTAGCCGGAAGGTAATAAGGAGGATTGTCCTTGAATCTATCTACATCTGAGCAGAGTTTTACAGTTATTTACTCAGAATTTGTGATTTTTTTACTTCAACATTCTCACATTTAAAAAAATATTTTCTCCGATATGAATCTACTTACTCCGAAGGTTAATAAAAGGATAGTTCCTTAAATATATCTCA
This sequence comes from Eudiplozoon nipponicum, assembly GCA_029291075.1. Taxonomy (NCBI): domain Eukaryota; kingdom Metazoa; phylum Platyhelminthes; class Monogenea; order Mazocraeidea; family Diplozoidae; genus Eudiplozoon; species Eudiplozoon nipponicum. The sequence continues at coordinate 29,895 of JAQBSW010008564.1, forward strand.
GTCTGACCAGTGTTTTACAGCTATTGACTCAGAATTTGAAATTTTTTTAATTGAATGTTCTAAAATTTAAAATAATATTTGCTCCGATACAAATCTACTTAGCCCGAAGGTTATTAAAAGGATAGTTCATTAAATCTATCTCTGTCTGACCAGACATTTACTGCTATTGACTCAGAATTTGTCATATTTACTGGAATATTCTAAAATTTAAAATAATATTTGCTCCGATACGAATCTATTTAACTCGAAGGTTATTAAAAGGACAGATCATTAAATCTACCTACGTCTGACCAGACATTTACTTCTATTGACTCAGAATTTGTCATTTTTTACTAGAATATTTTAAATATAAAACAATATTTGCTCCGATACAAATCTTTTTAACCCGTAGGTTAATAAAGTGATATTTCATTAAATCTATCTACGTCTGACTAGAGATTTACTGCTATTGAGTCAGAATTAGTCATTTTTACTGGAATATTCTAAAATTTAAAATACTATTTGCTCCGATACGAATCTATTTAACCCGAAGTTTATTAAAAGGATAGTTCCATGAATCTATCTGCGTCCGACCAGAGGTTTACAGCTATATACTCAGAATTTGTTATTTTGTACTTCAATATTCTAAAATGTAAGATAACATTTGCTCCGATATAAATCTACTTAATCCGTAGGTTATTAAAAGGATTGTCCCTTGAATCTTTGTATATCTGTCTAGAGCTCTGCAGCTATTGACTTAGAATTTGTTCTTTTATTCAATTGAATATTGTAAAATTTAAAAAAATATTTGCTCAGATACGAAATCACTTAGCCTGAAGGTTACTAAAAGGATAGTTCCTCGAATCTATGTACATCTGACCAAAGGGTTACAGCTATATCCTCAGAATTCCTCATCGTTTACTTCAATAATCTAAAATTTAAGATAATATTTGCTCCAATACGAATCTACTTAGTCCAAAGTTTATTAAAAGGACAGTTCCTTGAATCTACGTACGTCCGACCAGAGTTTTACAGCTATTTACACAGAATTTGTCATTGTTAACTTAAATATTCTAAAATTAAAGACAATATTTGCTCCGATAAAACAACTACAGCTATTTACTTCGAATTTGTCATTTTTTACACCAATATTCTAAAGTTTAATGCAATATTTGTTCCGATACTAATCTACTTAGCCCGAGAGTTATAAAAGGGATAATTCCTTGAATCTTTCTACATCTGAGCAGAGTTTTAAAGTTACTTAGTCAGAATTTTTCATTTCTTTACTTCAACATTCTCACATTTTAAACAATATTTTCTCCGATATAGATCTAATTAGCGCGAAGGTTATTAAAAGGATAGTTCCGTGAATCTATCGAAGGCTGACCGGAGTTCTACAGCTATTGACTCAGAATTTGTCATTTTTTTCTTCAATATTCTAAAATTTAAAACAATATTTGCTTCGATTCACAACTACTTAGCCCGGAGGTTACTCAAAGGAGAGATCCTTGAATCTATCTACGTCTGACCAGAGTATTGCAGCTATTTACTCAGAATTTTTCATTGTTTACTGCAATATTCTAAAATTTAAGACAATATTTGCTTCGATTCAAAACTACTTAGTCCGGAGGTTACTAAAAGGAGAGATCCTTGAATCTATTTACGTCTGACCAGAGTTTTGCAGCTATTTACTAAGAACTTGTCATTGTTTACTGCAATATTCTAAAATTTAAGACTATTTGCTTCGATTCAAAACTACTTAGTCCGGAGGTTACTAAAAGGAGAGATCCTTGAATCTATCTACGTCTGACCAGAGTATTGCAGCTATTTACTCAGAATTTTTCATTGTTTACTGCAATATTCTAAAATTTAAGGCAATATTTGCTTCGATTCAAAACTACTTGGCCCGGAGGTTACTAAAAGGACAGTTTCTTGAATCTATCTACGTCTGACAGAAGTGTGCATCAGAATTTGTCATTGTTTCCAATATTCTAAAATTTAAGCAATATTTGCTTCGGTTCAAAACTTTAGCTTGGAGGTTACTCAAGAATCCTTGAATCTATCTACGTTGACCAAATTCACCTGTATTATAAATTTTCATTGTTTACTGCAATATTCTAAAATTTAAGGCAATATTTGCTTCGATTCAAAACTACTTGGCCCGGAGGTTACTAAAAGGACAGTTTCTTGAATCTATCTACGTCTGACCAGAGTATTGCAGCTATTTACTCAGAATTTTTCATTGTTTACTGCAATATTCTAAAGTTTAAGACAATATTTGCTTCGATTCAAAACTACTTAGCCCGGAGGTTACTAAAAGGACAGTTCCTTGAATCTATCTACGTCTGACCAAAGTATTGCAGCTATTTACTCAGAATTTGTCATTGTTTACTGCAATATTCTAAAATTTAAAACAATGTTTGCTTCGATTCACAACTACTTAGCCCGGAGGTTACTAAAAGGAGAGATCCTTGAATCTATCTACGTCTGACCAGAGTATTGCAGCTATTTACTCAGAATTTTTCATTGTTTACTGCAATATTCTAAAATTTAAGGCAATATTTGCTTCGATTCAAAACTACTTGGCCCGGAGGTTACTAAAAGGACAGTTTCTTGAATCTATCTACGTCTGACCAGAGTATTGCAGCTATTTACTCAGAATTTTTCATTGTTTACTGCAATATTCTAAAGTTTAAGACAATATTTGCTTCGATTCAAAACTACTTAGCCCGGAGGTTACTAAAAGGACAGTTCCTTGAATCTATCTACGTCTGACCAAAGTATTGCAGCTATTTACTCAGAATTTGTCATTGTTTACTGCAATATTCTAAAATTTAAAACAATGTTTGCTTCGATTCACAACTACTTAGCCCGGAGGTTACTAAAAGGAGAGATCCTTGAATCTATCTACTTCTGACCAGAGTATTGCAGCTATTTACTCAGAATTTTTCATTGTTTACTGCAATATTCTAAAATTTAAGGCAATATTTGCTTCGATTCAAAACTACTTAGTCCGGAGGTTACTCAAAGGGGAGTTTCTTGAATCTATCTACGTCTGACCAGAGTTTTACAGCTAATTACTCAGAATTAGTCATTGTTTACTTAAATATTCTAAAATTTAAAACAATATTTGCTCTGATAAAAAACTACTTAGCCCGAAGGTGATTAAAATGATAGTTCCTCGAATCTATGTACATCTGACCAAAGTGTTACAGCTATATCGTCAGAATTAGTCATTGTTTAATTCAATATTCTAAAATTTAAGATAATATTTTCTCCAATAAGAATCTAATTAGTCCGAAGTTTATTAAATGGACAGTTCCTTGAATCTACCTACGTCCGACCAGAGTTTTACAGCTATTTACTCAGAATTTGTCATTTTTTACTAAAATATTCTAAAATTTAAGACAATATTTGCTCTGATAAAAAACTACAGCTATTTACTTCGAATTTGTCATTTTTTACAACAATATTCTAAAATTTAATGCAATATTTTTTCCGATACTAATCTACTTAGCCCGAGAGTTATAAAAGGGATAATTCCTTGAATCTTTCTACATCTGAGCAGAGTTTTACAGTTACT
>JAQBSW010008565.1:0-33446 GCA_029291075.1 Eudiplozoon nipponicum
ACATATTTACGTAAAATTAATTAGTCAACTGGATCAGTTTTCTACTAATTGGATATTCATAAATTATTTCGCATAATTTCCGTGGCCGGAATCTGAACCAGAATTCATTTGTTCAAAATATTGATACTCTTCAACTAAACCACCGAGTCCAATTAGTTTATATTATGTTCTCTGCAATTTCTTTGGCGTCACTTTAGAGGCGCAAATGATTTAGCTTTCAAATGCATGACAACGACGAGCCCTGATTTTGCTCTGCCTTTATTAAGCTTTTCAATATCGACATTTTGACTATTTTATCCGCATAAGAGAGTTTATCTGAGCTGAAACAGTTCGATGCAAGTCATCTGTTGTACAATTGGTTAGGCTTGTCCCATGAATATTTGTCAAATTGTACAAATTTGTATTCAATATGATTTCTGTTCTACCAGAATTTTCTCAACATTAAGGTGATAACTGTGATACAATAATCTGTTTACTATTTTCGGATCTTTTTGGTTAATAATCAAGTTATTGTAATATGAGCCTACACACCTGTTTTATGCATATCAGAGACATCTTCGTTTGATATATTCCGTTGACCTTCAGTGCGCTTTTAGCCTCGTAAAAAGTTGCTAAAATCGAAGCTGCGCATTTTATGCAATTTTATATTTCACACGAACTTGTATTTTACTCGGTATTTCCTTCACGTGGCCTCCTGTGTGTATAACTTCAGGCTGAGAGAGTTGTCACATAGGCTTCATCCGAGAGAAAACCTAACGAAAACCAAATTTTGTATATAGCTGAAAATTGTATGTAGTGTGCAGCAGAGTGGCGCAGCAGATGGAGTCGCAGACTCATAAGGAAATGTGTTCCAGTTCGAGCTCCGTTTGCGGCAAAGTACTGAATTGTACGTGACGAAACTGGTCTAGTGGATGAATTTCCCTTGCTACCTTATACAATACTTCGTGAATACTAATCATCTCTTATACAATCATACATATTTATACATTTTGATTAATTGATATGCTAGTGGTAACAAATCTGACCTGTTGTTACCAGTACAATCAATTGAAAACCCAAAATGTATGATTAGCAAGAGATGATTAGTATTCACGAAATAAATGGCCTTATCCACTTTGTTATTTATGTTATGTATTCCTAATTAAGAATATATATATATATATATATATATATATATATATATATATATATATATATATATATATGTAATATGGGATGACCGCTTATTTGAAACCCACTTTGTTGAGTTAAATAATTGTTATCACAACTCGCGCAATCTATATGTTCATTTAATTATACAATAAGAAACATCTTTACACGCACTCGAATACACTCCTTACATGCTCACAAATCAACACGCAATTAACTTAAAACAATCGTACGACTGCTTCAACTATATTAATTTAAAACTGCCAGTCAGACTAGTTCTCATTCACTTAATCGAATTATAGCTTACCACAATGTTACTGTAGAATTATAATTTGCTTCGAAGCAATCTCAAAATAAACTGTCCAAAGAAATATTTTGAATATTTATGTATCATCATCTCCCGGCGGAAATGTTTCTATGACAGATTTACAGCTTATGTGATTAAAATTATTTACCAGTCGCATAATTTTTTAAATAGCCGTTTCATGGTACAGAATTTTTATAAAGATAATATATATGGCTGGATGGTTTACTAAATATATGTTTATTAAACAACTGACGACTTCATTATTTTGGCATGGTGGACATATTAAGTTTTTTTTATTTAGGACCAAGATGATGCCATAGTCAGCATGAAAAAGGTTAAATCCTACTCCTAGCAGGAGCCCACACTTTGAAAGCATTTAATTAGTGTTGAACATTAGGTTTACTAATTAAGCAGTGAGTTTTGAGATGTCGTACCCGTTTACAATGCTTGGTAGCCAATATGCATGAATTAAATGCTTCCGATGATATGACACTACTCCAGAAATGGAATGATTGAACTAGGTACTTGCACTGCGCCGTGCTCTTGAGTTGCACCACTGGTATTAGCGGCCAACTTTTATTGTACTTCTGGAGTACTCAGTTGATTTGTTGAGCTATGTTGAATGGTGGTGTCCCGCTCAAAATTGTTATAATGATTCATCCTCGTGCATTCGCGCTAGTAAGAGACTTTCTGAACAGTTTGCGTTTGGTTCCGGCATTTGACAGCAACATGTCATTGTTTCAATCTGGTATAAATTTATTTTCCATGAAATCGTTGCTGATGTCACGGCATGACTCACTGAAGTGGGGATCGGTGCTTGCATGCTTGTTGTCCTCGAATAGGCCCACGATGTTTATGTGATAGCATAAACAGATAACGAGATCCGGACAGCTTTCAATTTTAGTCTTGAATTGTCTGCATGCAAGCCAAACGCATCTAAGCTGTTGTTGTGGCCAAGATCGTGCTGAATGGCGCCCCACTGCCATTCATCAAGCATTTAGTTTACCTAAGATCTTTGGTGATTCAAGGCGGATTGGCCGTTGTTATGATTTTCAGACGTATTAGCTTTAGATCTGCCGCATTTTGATAATTGTGCAAACTACTTTGGAATCGTCGTCTATTTCTCTGAACACCAAATCCATAGTCCTATTTTATGCTGGGATGACTTGAAATTAAGACAGTATAGTTGCCAGTGCACGAACAGCTATGTTCAGCGTTAAATACGCACAACTTTGCTTAAGTAATTGGTAGTTTGGCGTCAGAATGCATTATTCAAGAGCTAAGTTCACTAGAAAAATAGTCCTATATTGTCGTTCTTTGACGTTTTATCACCATTGAACCCTGTTGCGGAACGTCAATTTCGTTGATTGGGACACTATTTGAGAAGCCTATTTCCACATCCCGCTCGCCAGATCAACGAAGCATCTCCGACGGTTGTCTAGAACCACAGGAGGACCAGGCAAGCTGTCCCTTGGCTGGAAAATATTATTCGTGATATCGGTCAACCGATCGCCACACCAAGGGCAAAATATATGTGAGTTTAACAATAAATAATGCTCTGTAAAGAAGCCTTATTAATTATTTTTTATTATCATCTGCTATTCTAGTTCCCAGCATGCGGGAAATCTGAGCCTCCATTAGTCGTTTTGTATTGCATATACATCAGTTCTCCGTAAACGAACATGTCATTTAGTGGTCTGCATGGATCATGTAATCGGAAAGATCTGACTAGCGGAATGCATCCGCTTCTTGCGATTTCAAATCTATAATCCTTATTTGCACGCATGATGATAACAATAATTTGCTCAAATTGAATAGATTGAAATAAACATGGATTGTGTATTTTGGCCTATAGCTCAACAAAGAAATATAAGGTTTGTCTTGATATATTTCTGTTTAGCTCTCTTCTTTTCCGTCAAAAGTAACCACATTTAAGAAATCTAATCGCTACCACATTTGATTATCGCCATCTAGAGCCGCAATAATACACTCTTTTCATGAGATCCCGCTTTCTTTCTAATCTCTCCGTTATTCTTGTTTGAAATATATTGCTTTTAACTCGCAGAAAATAAGCTTATTATTAAACCAGTTAGTCTTCGAGTGAAAATATTGTGAAGCAGTTTATTATCTAATCAATTTAATTTAATGAGCACTACGGCTATTCAAATAGGTAGACTTTCGTCAAAATTTAATTTGTCTTCGAAATAGTTTGTGATCAGGTTCGCCTACATACATTATTCCTTACCAGTTTAAGAATGAAATGAAAGTCATGTTATTACAATACTCCGTTTATTTCACACAAACGTTCTGAAACTGGCACTTTTTATTGATTACACTGGATACATTATTTCTTATAGTTAGCTGTTTATTTATCTCGCTATGCTAAAAACTTGGTTTGATTGTCTATGCTTAAAGTAGCTGCAAAATTGGTTAGATAATATATTGTAAAATTGATGCTCTATTTTTATGTTGGCATAATCCAGTAGACTGTGTAATTTTAAATTCAGTCTTTGCAGGAAGTAAAATAAGGAAGTACGTTTTAATTGTAGAATTCTAACTCAATGCGTGTACAGACACCAATAATTTTCCATGTAAGTAATTAATGGATCAGGTGTTTATATCAAGACCGCAACCTTGATTATAATAAGAGAAAAACAATGTAGGAATTATATGATTAAACGAACATTGGTTGTGCGGGCGGTGATAACAGTTATTATAATCAAGATTGCGATCTTGATATAAGCACCTGACCCATTAATTACTTACGTATGTCAGTATAAGCTAAGAATTTTGTAGTGTATAAAAGGCAATTCATGCAGTAGACCGGTTTCGTCCTCATTGGGAACTCATCATGTACTGGCCGGAATTTGCCGCGGACAGGGCGCGAACCTGGGCACCAGATTCCGAAGCAGGCGTGCCCAGGTTCGAGGCATGTCCTCGTCAAATTCTGGCCAGTACATGATGAGTTTCCAATAAGGACGAAACCGATCTACTAGATGAATTGCCTTTTATACACTATACAATTCTTAGTTTATACTGACATGCAAGTAATTAATGGGTCAGGTGCTTATACCAAGATCGCAATCTTGGTTATAATAATGTAGGCATTAAAGCTGGGTCACGTGTTTTCGGTTAAAAGTAAAACTAGCATAACAGATTCAGAAGGATTACAAGGAATGCTTATGTAGTAGCTTAAAAATATCCAAGCATGCAAAATGCAAACAAAGAAACGTGCACAGGTACTTTATCGGGATAGGTGTGCATAGAATTTCTTAAACGTTTGGGATAATTGAAAAAACTGTTACAGCTTCCATCTTCTGCTAAACAAAATTTAATGTAATTTATTGGTTTTAATACACGGAAATTCACCAAGTTTGATGCTTCATTTATTCAGTTATTGCAGAAATGCCATTCATTTTGTTATTTAAATTTAATCTTAAATTATATTGACTACTCATTACTGACCCTTGGTATCATTGATATCAATATAACATTTTTTATAGAAATTATATTCGTGTGGACAGACAGTATTAGACGAGTTTTTTGCAAATTCGCTTCCCTATATCGACATTAATCAATTGTTCATATGAAAAGTCCATATTTTTGTATTTGGTAGCCGAGTCGACTATTTTAGATGTCGCGTTGCATTTTGGGTTGTAATATGTAAAATAATACATTTTCGGTGTACCTCCTTTCATTGATTTCATCATCATATTATTTCAGCTAATTGCTAGGGTTTACTTGTTGATAGCAATACCTTGGTTTTTGTGCTTGTTGTTGGTAAAAGTCGTCTTAATAGATTTTCCTCGTTTTGTTCGTTTTATAACTTTTAAAATTGAAAATACCAGGTAAGTCAATATGTGTTCTGGCAAAACTTTGCCTTTTGGGTATAAGTATTCATTAAACAGATAAGTGGCTGAAGAAAGATATCCAAAATGTTTACTATATTTATACATTTACAGTAAATACATAAAACTTCACAGTTTTTAAATAAATAATAACTTATGTATAAATTAATTCATGATTTACTAGCAAGCCTATCGTATTAGAATGCACTGTCTATAGTTTGTTTTTTCCTGGACAACGGGCATATTCTTTGGGCTCATTTGGAGGTGGTTGAGTTGAGTCTGTTGTGCTTGGCATTTTAATTCGAAATGGTTTAATTATATTTTTAGTTTGATTGCTTCTACGAATTGCGTAGTACTATTCCCATGTGCAAAGATGGGAAGAATTTTCTAGAAACAATTAAATCTTCTCTCATTTTCTCGAGTATCTCCAAATTAGCATATTTATATTCTTTCTAAATGGAAAACAAACAGGAAATGTGAACCGGTAGATGACTACTTAAAACATTTACCGTTCTATTTCAAACTCTGTATTCGTTTCAATTTTCTGTTTTTCTTGCTTTAACAACGACGTACAAATATACTGAATTGTAGCTACTAGAGGGGTAAAGGAGGAACACATTTTTCTTGAATCGAACAAAATTTCTTTGCATATGCACATCCGGGAATGTTACTGTAAGCTTTTATTATTATTTTGTGGTTAACTAATATACTTCATTGTTTGTGCGTCGTCTGTATGTCAGTTAATTTGTTAATCAACGCAAGTGAATGATTGAAGTAGTTGTTTTCGTTGGGATGCTTTTCTTTTTAATTGAAAATCCGTTAATAATGTGACTCATGGACAAACAACTATAACCACCCAGTTGGTTTCGCCAGCAAATGTTCTATTGCAATGTTAATTTGATTTGGTAATGGTTTTATGAACACCGTGCTAAGGCCTTCGTCGTATATAAAAAGTAGTCACATTATCTCGGAATATTTAAATGAGGGTCTACAAGTCTAGTACGAAGATTAGCCGAATTCCAACAACGCCAAATATTATGTAACCATCATGTTGTTATAAAGTCATTTTTGCTAGCGACATTTAGACATTGATTTGACGTAATGTTTGTCACGTTGTATTGATTTATTTTGGCACGTTTCTTTCGCAGTTTATCCTGTGGTATGCGTAGCTATGATTTCTCTTTTTGTCAGTTTTTGAACTGCGTTGGTATTGCATGCTGCAATTATAAGCGCAATTAACGTCAATTGTACTATTAAATTATGTCATTTTGCTTTATTATGCTACCTGCGACAACTAGATTGCTGTTTGTTTTTTACAGCTGTTGCGTATTTTGTTGTCGTTTTGGTTTTCTGTTCGTTCTTCGATTTGTAATTTATTTGACATTTTTGTTGGTTGTGATTTAATTAGTTAATCTGGATATTGCAATTGATTTATCTTTTGTCTAGCAAGTTTTTGAATGTTATTGCTACCATCTCTATGTAGTTATCTGATGATAATACAATCCTGTCATTAATGTACTCTTGTTTTGTTTAACATACGTTAAAAGCATGGTTATTTAGTTAGAATTTTAATTTTTAATTTATCATAAGAGTAGTAGAAAAACCTGAATTCTACTGGATAAGATTACATAGTTGTTGACAGTGAAAGAAATCCTAGCGATAAATATGATACTACTGCTGCTGATAATGATGATGATTATGTTAAGAAGGCATGCATTTACGGTGTTGCCGATCATCGTCGTTACGATGCTTATTTAAATGTTTTTGATGCTATTGTAGGTAATTCTATCAATTATATTTACAATGATTGTTGTTTTTTTGAAAATGCATTGATTATGTTTATGCCTAAAATTTTGATATTAATGTAAACGTCAGTATATTTAATGAATTTGGTGAGTGAGAAAAGACGATATATGATAGATGATAATCTCGGCGATAATCAAAATTATCCTACTGATTCTGTATATAGAATTAATGACAACCAAAAGCGTTTTATAATAACTATTTGAATTCGATTATGCTATATATATATATATATATATATAGATATATATATATATATATATATATATATATATATATATATATATATATATATATATATATATATATATGAAACCAACACAACCATAATTTGTTCTTTTCTACTTAACTATGGCTATAACATTATGATATTGCTAAGAGAGAATTGTCATTATTACCACGAAAATGTGGTAAATGATGCCAATCGAGGCCAGAGTATGAGGATTTGCTCAAGTAGCAGGTAACCAGAATGGTTATTATTTTGAATTTTGATGAAAATTAGCTGTCCAAAAATAATGACTGCTACACATTACTGTTTTTATATGTATTGTATGTAGCTTACCAGTCGCTTTACTAATGGATATAACTGCGCTTTTACGCACAAATATGGGAGATATTACCATTCATCCATCCCAAATTACTTAAAGAAATATAGTTTGGGTTTGTGGCGTAGTGCCGCTCTCTACTGTTGTGTTACCAGTCAGCACGAAAGCCATGTGGACTTAGGAATTCGTCTTTTCTTCCTATCGCTTTTGGCGTATCCTAGTTCTCACTGAGCTGGCATGTTGTGCGAGGTTGGCCAAACCGGATGCATAAATATTTCTACACAACTTACCAGCCAAAGAAAACTTCATATTACAAACAAACTGATAAAATGGTTCTGTAAGACCAATCTTATTTAATACGAATCTAAGATGTTTGTCTTAATGTAAGTTATAATGATAGTAAAGATGTTGCTGATAATGGTAGCGATGCTATTGATGTTTATTCTAATTATTTCCAATAATATGTCAATTTTAATTGGTTTTTTTCAAACTTTCAATTCGTGCAGTAGAATTATTTTTATTGTATTGAATAGGCACATGCACTCGCGTGCGCACAAACACAAATCAACACGTAATAAACACCCAACAAGAAACAGAAGTAAAACTGAAAATCAAACTAGATTTAATCCATTTAATCAAATGAATACCCGCAATGTACATAACTGTGGATTGCAATATACAGATGTGTATTCTCGAAATAAACTGGCTATTATCCAAAATAAACATACGCTTCTCCATTAAATTTGTTTTCATTTCCAAAAAGTTCACTGTGTAATATCAAAAGGCAACGGGCATCATAAAAAATTTTAAAATTTAATTTTTATCGTATGTACGTTAAATTTTCAAAAATTTTAATTTTGGCGAACAGTTTTTGATAGAATTCGTCTTGAGATTTAAATGAAATTTTTTTTGCCAAACTGTATTAATCGAAATTACCTGAACTGCCTTTTGACTAACGCAGTTATTATTCCTGTAGTTTTCTTTCTTTAACAAAATATTTCGTCTGCCTTTATTTTTTGTTAAAGAAAGAAAACTACTGGAATAATAACTGCTTGTTGAGGCTGTTCATATTCTATTGTCATTATGCTTATAATGATGTAAATAATGTTGATAACTATGGTGAGGTTAATGAATTTTTTAAATGTCAGATTCTGCTGATAGTGATGATAAGGCTTATAACTAAGTTGGAAATGTCAATAAGTTGTACCATGCTGTTTAAGGTCTTTGTAATCAAACAGTTATGGATTTCGCGGGTGGTGATAAAAATTATTTAAATCAAGGTTGTCAGTTTGATAGAAGTACAAATCCCGTTTTATTTATATTTTTAATTTAAACTTAAAATTTTATAAGGTAGCAAAGGAAAATAATTGGTCTTGGTATTCGTGGTTATAATTGTATGTGTGATGAAATTAGTTATTTTTTCAAATATATTTAAACTTGCTTTTAAAATTTGATTGTTCGTTTATCATTGCACTTCTTGGTATCAACATGCTGGATGAAATAAACAGAACTATTTTTATAAAATTTGAATGAGCTTAAGAATTTTTTTAAATGGTGCTGTTTGCAGACCTTAAAATAACATTGAACCCTTATTACTCAACATTTATTATATCAGTTATGAATAGTTCATAAGCAATTATGCGTTTAGACCTTCCGCGATCATCATTAAAGCATGGCGAAAAATTGACTGACAGGATAGAAATGCAATTTGTATACGCTTGTGCCTGGCAAAATTTATCCATCTATCTGTCACCTGTTGTAGATCGTCATATATTGCATGTGATTAGACTTTAAATTGTATTATGTGTATGCATTCATAAGTGAAACTCTATTTAATTCTTTAAATAAAGTTTGCGAGCTTGAAGTAAACACCATTCCTATTAAATTTAACCAGTCGTCGTACAATATAACAAAACTATCATTTGGTATTATGATACAAAAAGGATTAACAACTGACAAACACATTCACTCTGTAATATTCTATTTTCTTGATTGAGTAGAACTACTATATTTGCGGGTTTGTATTACACATAAATATACGGAGTATATATTCGTTCAAATAGGACCAAAATGATATACCAATATCAACAAGAGGAAGCGGCAATTTACCTTAAACTAGCTATATCTTTGTATGTATGTATTATGTGTTGCGAACCTATTAACAAATTAGTTCAGTTGTGACCAGAAGGATAAACCAAAGACAGCATGAACGGAAAGTATAATCTCATGCACATTCGTTTCGTGCTTACTGGCGACTCATCAGTAGGAGCCGGTATTACGCTCTTTAACCTCTATATATTTGGGTGAGGAATGTGGGATAATAGGACGAAACAAACAGTATTTAGCTATATCTTTGTTTGAATCATTGCTTTAAACATAATCTAATCAATTGCACAATGGTCTGGGCATATTTTCAACCTGGGATGTTTACAAAAAACAAAGCGCATGAGTTTCTAGGATGAAAACTATTGCTCATACATATTTTCATATTTATTCCTGATCATTGATGGAGCTGCATTTTATTTGTTTTTTTTGTGTTTTTCTTATTATTATTATTAACGAAAAAAAATTTATGAAAATTTAAATTCACGATGTACGATTGGACACATTTGGCATGTGCGAAATCATGAAGTTTATTTAATTTTTTTACCAGTTGCTAATTGACTTCGTTGGATTGTGACTAATACTCACGGTAATTTTCCGTAAAATCTAAACTTTTCATTCGAAGGTATTTCTTATCGAAAATGAACTCCTGAGATAAATGACTGACGAAATTTTGCAGTATAATTAGGCAAATAGTGAGTTTTTCTCTCGTGATCAGTGATCATAGTTAGATGGAAAGCGTCAGCTCATGACTGCGGTATTTTCTGTTGTGCAACAGTGACATGGATGTCTAAATCTGGTCTGCTTGCAAATTTATTCAGAACCGTAATAATTATTACCCGCAAGTAGCCAAATTCACCAAAAAATTGAATGAGCATCTAAATATATTGGTCTTTTAATTTATTTTTATTCAGAGTTATGTCTAAGAATTCCATGCAATTAAATGAGACAAAATGAATTCATACACACAAAATCGCATCTAGCACATATTTAAATCATGCGCTGAAGCGTATTGCCTACAGTAATTATACGCCGTTCTCAAATGAGTTAGTGCGTATAAAATTTTGCACATAAAAACTAATATTATTTTCTTTTGAAGGATTATAATTGCCAGGGCATTCAGCTTTAATTTCTTACTTGGCATTCAGGGATGTGCGTGTGAATGTATGTCTGTATATGTATTTATGAATGTATGCATGCATGTTTGTATGTATGTGTATGCGTATGTATGCATGCATGTATATGTTTGTGCACGCATGTTTGCACGTAAGTATGCTTGTATGTATTTATCTATATGTCTATGTATGGGTGTATATAGGAATTTTTCTGTTTGTATGTATGTATGACTCATGGAAGTGTGAGCCGCATATATAATATAGCCTTTCTTGTACGTCCGTTGATGTTTGATCTTCGCTGGTCAGTTTCCTGTGGTGCTCTGATGATAACCATCGAAGGTGGAGACGCGTCAGTACCTGTAATAGATGGTAGTTTTGATATGGTGTGCGTATGGTTAAATACAATCGCATTGATGCGTAGAGAAAGCTCGCAGACTTGATCTAAGTAAATAAGCAATTATGTATGCATGCACGTACGTACGTATGAATTTATGTATTCATGTATGTACGTATGCATATATGTATGTATGTATTTATGTATGTGTGAATGTATTTATATAAGTACGCATGCATGGATATATTGATGCATTAATGCATGTTTCTCTTTCGTTATATATGCATTTAAGTATGTTTGTTTGCTGTTATGTATGTATGTTGTTATTTATGTATGTATATATGACTGTACGTACGTTTATATGCATGCATGTATTCAAGAATGTGTTAGCATGTATGCATGTTTTATTTGCGATTTTTATATACATTTATATATGTATATGTGTGGTTATGTTTGTATGAAAGTACGTATGGAGGAATGTATATATGTTTCTTTGTTGATATGTATGTATGTATGCATGCATATATGTAGGTTTGCATAAATATAGGAATTTATGAATGCATGCATGTATGTATTTGGGTAGGGAGTTAGTTAGATATGCATGCGTTTGTGTATTCGTGCATGTATGCATGCTTGTATGTATGTTTGCATGAATGCATAATTGTAAACTTATATATATATATATATATATATATATATATATATATATATATATATATATGTGTGTGTTTCTTTGTATGTATGTGTTTATTGATTTATGTAGGCAAATATGAACATTTATTAGAATGCATAAAATTTCGGTAAATTCTGTTTTGTGAAACAATAAATAATTTTATTCACATGTCTGGCATCATCGCTAAGTAATGTTTAAATAATTCTTATACTTGGAATCTACAGTTATCATTTTATCATATTTACTATTTTGCTGAATTCAAATTTGTGTATTTACGGTTGACAGTACAAAATTAAATTTTAAGACCATGGTTAATTGGTTTGCTTTAGTATTTCATCGTTTCGAAGTCGTAAACCAGTTTTAGAGTAAATTATTGCATGCGATGCAACGTTCTCAATTTTGTTTATTAAAAAATTTTGTAATCGTTTGCTTAAATGGGCGTTATGATCCTAACATGGATTTTCCTTTCGACTAATATGGTGCGTATCGATCTGTGCAGCCGTGATTTGTGTTCTTTGATGAACCCAATTTTCAATATGTTTTTCGGGCGCTTAGAGTGTGTAATACTTTTTGTCGGGTTGGCTCTTATTAGAGTTTCATATTATTTATTTATATAAATGAAAACATTGTTGCCCAACTCGTCTGATATCAAAATGTTATTGTCATTGTCGCCATCATCATTATCATAATTATAAAAAAGTAAATCAGATTATAATGACGAACGATTCAATGTCTCATATCACGTGAATGAAGAAATAATACGAACGACAATCAAGGAGTTATAATATTCATTATCATGTATAAGTTTTAGTCTGGACATTTGTATGTGTTTGTAAGTTGTATTAAGCAATATATTGTGTACTGATGAATATATGTTATAAAGCAGATATATACAACAATACTCGAAAATACTCAAATAGACTGCTATATATTCTTGATTTTATCAGTTTTGGAAAGTAAAGTGGATTATGTTGGATTAAATACATACATTATACCAAATGCAGGAAACTCGAAACGTACATGCTGATTCACGCATGCGCGTTTATATTCAGATAACGTGAGGAAATCTTTTGTTTGTTTTTTCTTAGAATTGAGGATGCTGCATATAACAGCTTCCGATCTGCGTAACTCTTTTTCGTTTGTTGATTAAAAACACGTTGAAATTCGTCTGATTTTCAGTGTGAATTATATAAGCTACATTTCAAATATTGCGGAAACGCTCTGCTCTTTGCTCGCTGTGTTTATACGAAAATGCCCTTGGTTTCCAAATAAATTAGTAAAAAAATTTGTTGGGATTTTATTATATCCTTCATGAGTGGATACGATATCCATTTAAAAAAAATAGTTGTATAACATCTGGCTGTTCGTATTATTTGAGCTAGGCATTTATGTAGGCTCATCATATAGACTGGAGATATTTTGCTCGTTTTTGTTTCGTGCAGATACTGTGAACTGCTTTTATTATTTTGCATCTGCTTTGCTCGAATATGCCTATTTGTTAAAAATCGATCGGTATGTGCTCTTAGCTAAGTCAGTATTCAAATATATATAAATTGTTCCCGTCAAATCAGAACATAACTAATGTGGAATATTTGTAAGTCTAAATATACATTGCAGTGTCAATGAAAAAAATACGAAATCATAAATGAACATTTGTATTTATTCTTTGCAATTTGAGTATATTAAAGTTGATGATATGCGTATTTCTGGGTGAAATTCTGGGTGACGCGCGCGGTTTAAAATGGCTCAAACTTTTTTGAACACTGAATTAGAAAAAATTATTACGGACCTTCAAAACTCCATGAAGGAGCTTAGGGAGGAAAATAAAACTTTAAAAAATACAATTTTAAAGCTACAGTCGGATGCTAGCAACTATTCAGCAAAATTGGATGTATCAGAGAGGAGAAATGATAATTTAAGCGCAAAAATTGAGCAATTGACCGTTGCGTTAAACAATAGGATGGATAAATTAGAAGACAATGTTAAACCATGGATTGAGTTAAGCGAAATAACTAAAGAAGATGACATATCAACAAAAAGCAGTTCTTCTGGGGAAGAAATATTGAATATTTTGTCTAATGAAGTTTCTGCGAGAATTGGAAAACAAGAACAATTAATTTTATTTAATCTTAAGGAAAATGCTGATCATAAGGATGTTGAAAAGTTAAATGCTCTAATTAGAGATACGACTGAAGCTGAAATAACTAAATGCTTTAGAGTGGGACAAAAATCGGAACGTCCAAGACCAGTTGTGATAAAATTGTCAAAAAGGCCGACGAACAAGCAAGTTGAGGATATTAATAAAAAGAAAGAAGAATGCAGTAACTTTCAGAACATATTCATCACCAGAGACAAGACGTTTCTGCAAAGAAAACTGGCTGCAGTAAAAAAGTTAAAGAAGAATCTAGATCAGAAATCAAGTCAAGCGGAAATAGTCACAATAAAGGCTGTGTCAAACGACTCTAAAATCACAAAAAACGGGGTTTCGTTAATGAATGTGGTGGACAGCGGACAGTTACGAACCATAGATACGGTACCCAACAAACGAAGTATAAGGAAACCGAAAAAGTTAAATCAGTAACTATTGATGATAGTAAAGATGAGTTGTCCTGTTCATATACATTATTTTATGCTAATTGTAGAAGTATTAAGAATAAAACTTTTTTGTTGTGTGATTTTATAATAAGTAACAATTTTGACTTTATAATACTATCTGAAACCTGGCTGAACAAGAACATTGAAAACTATGAATTTGACATTCCTCATTATTCTCTATTTAGGAAAGACAGATCACTGGATAAAAGAGGTGGAGGAGTACTTATTTATAGCAAATCGATATTAAATGCAACAGTGTTACATTCTAGCGAATATAATTCTGTCATTGATTTTGTATCTATACAAATTGATAACCTGATTCTTATCGCGGTTTACAGACCGCCGTATGCTAATTTACATGATGATCAAATGTTTATCAATTCCTTTCAATCTATTTTTGACTGCCATGGTTATATTATTGTGGTAGGAGATTTTAATAAGGTGCATGACTGTGAAATAATCAATCTTTTTTCTAATCATGATCTTAAGCAGATTATAAAGGAACCAACTAGAGGTTCGGAATGCTTAGACCATGTATATTTAGAAGTTGAAGTGTTGAACTCACACAGTTATGATGTTGTAAATTACTTCAAAGAATTGGATCATAAACAAATTATTTTACAATGGAACATTTTGAGTAGCAAAACATGGACACCAAATTTTGATAATGCTCACGTGCAATGTTCCAGAATCAACTGGAATCTTTTTACAGAATTAAGCTTATCAATTGATTATGAAAGTTTATTTATCAGGAACGATGACGATTTTGTTTCTTCTGTTTCACTGTTATTATCTGATATATTTAGAGCATCAACATTTACGGATGTAATACCAAAGCGAATCAATATGTAAGCTAAGAATAAAACGAGATAATATAATGAAATGTAGTCTAATCAATAGTATAAAAAAATGAGGTTAGATATGATCGATAAAGAAATTAATTCATCACTGCTGATAATCCGTCAAAGATCAGAGAGAATTATTTTGGCTAAATTGAAGAGTAATCCTAGACTAGGGTTCAAACTCCTCACAGACTACGGTAAATATAAAGAAAAATTAAACCTTATATTACCTGTGGGTAAAGCTGATTATGAATTTCTTTGTGAATTGGATGAAGTATTTGGCAACTTATTATGTAATCCGCAGAAGAAAAATAATGCTATTGATCTACCGGAATCTTCGGGAAACCAGGATCTAGGACTTGTTATTGACAGTGATGCATTGATAGAATTAATGTTAAAAATAAAATCAAAAAAACAAAAAGATCACCTTGGTATATCGATTGATAACCTACTTCAATTACCCTTAAATTTTATGAATGCGCTCTGCAATTTTATAAATAGAATTTTGAAGAGTGGGATATTACCAATCGATATACTAACAATAGTAGCTAAACCTTTGCCTAAAGTAAGTAAGCCAACGTGTGCCAGTGATTACAGATTAATCTCTATTATTCCCTCGTTTTTGAAGATAATAGAACGATTAATACTTGATCATTTAGAACGTATGCTGCCGGCTGATTTCGATGTATGCCAACATGGCTTCACGAAAGACAGGTCGACAACTACTAATATGCTCTCTATGTGGAAACATGTAATTACATTAGATGAGAAAAAGTTAGATGCATTAATTGTATTCATAGATATCTCAAAAGCTTTTGACTCTATTTCTTTTGATGCTATCTTGAATGCGATTAATTTATTGAATATTGATCCGAATATTTTTAGATTACTTAGGTAACACTTATATAATCGAAGCATGAGTATTCAAGTAAACGATTTGGTATCTAAATCGAAAAGGGTAACAAGTGGAGTTCCACAGGGATCCAGTTTGGGACCAATATTATTTAAAATTGTATTTGCATATTTGGAAACTAAGATTCCTAACGGTCGAGTTTGCAAATTTGCTGATGATTTGAAAATAATCTTTCCAATTGATCCAAATAATGTTGAATTCTCCAAAAATAATGTGACACTTGATTTGTACGATTTAAGTAGATATTTGTTAACACTAGGGCTGAGAATAAACAGTAAAAAGACGAGAGCTTTAAATATAGGTAACAGAACAGATTTTAAGTATGTTTATTTTCATGATGCTGAGATTAATGATGATTTTGAGATTAAACTTTTGCAAGAAATTAAGGATTTAGGCATAACTATTCATTGTACGGCTTCTGCTGAGAGACATATTGAAAGGATAGTAGGCAGTGCCAAGAACAGATGGGCATTGATAAATAGAAATATTATATCACATGAAATAAAATTCAAAATGTTTATAATATGGATTAGACCGATACTAGAATATGCCGCCGCTACTTGGAATCCCTTAACAAAGGGTCTGTCTAATAAAATAGAAGCTGTACAAAGAAAAGTTGTGAAACAAATTAGTCCTATCTCCTGCACTATATACGCCACTAGATTACAATTTGTATCACTGCATCCTTTATGGTTTCGGAGAATGTGCTATTGTATAAAAGTTTTCCATTTAAACCAGTGGTCTGGTGCCTATATGAATCCCATAAGAAAGAGTCATGAAATTGGAACTAGATCTGGTCATTCTGCAATATCTCCACCTTTGATTGGGAATGTTGCGAGCAAGCTGTTCTCGTTTTCAAAAATTTACAAAATTTATAATCACTTGCCAAAGGGGCTTAGAGAAACGCCTCCAACTAAAATGTCTTTTAAATTTTTATCTACCGAACTAGAAAAAGTGTTTAATCCTGATGATATTTTTAATTTCGATTATGATAATACTTTTTCATGGTTAAATAAAAGCCAAGATTAATTGTTTCAGCAACAAATGTAATATTCGAGTTATAACTTAAATTTTCAATTAAGAATCTATCACTGTTTACAGCTGATCTTTCAGATGCCGATAAACTGTACAGTACACTTAATTGCACATATATATGTGATGTGATATCTTTTTATATTGTACATTTTCTAATTTTATTATTTAATGGAACATGTGTGGTTTGAATCCAAATAAAGATATTCTATTCTATTATATTCTAAATATCGTAGTATTAGTAGTTGTAAATCGATATTTTGGCGAACTGTAGCATACATTGAAATCGATTGCGTTGGTTTCATCTAAGGACTTGGTAGATAATGGTTGTTCACTTGGTATTATACCATTTTAATAATATCTACATGACTGACGAAAACATTAATTAAATCCTTTCTATTACAGTTAGCGTAATTAATGTTTTTTTAACTAATTATTTAAATTTGGTAAAGCTGTAATATCTTTTGATTTTGAATGTTCAGAAACTACGAAAGATAAATTTCCTGCCAAGTGCACTGTGTGTAGAAGTATCAGAGAACTGGGTGCTTAAAAATATTAGTTTTAATAATATAAGTTAATCGTATTTATTTGCGTTAATCTATTTATTCTTGTGTTCAAATGATAGCAATGTATGAAATCACGATAGTGCGTGAAAATGCTGGTTGATCTGCTTTTCTTATCTTATGATCAGGAAACATTGTAATGCTTATCTATTGGAACATGGGCAAACTAGTGTTAGCATGCAGAGAGGTCTGCCATTAAAATTAATTTTCATTTATTTAGTACGTGTAACGTTAGTATATTGATTGATAATTTCGGATTCTTCAAAATTCTATTTATAAAGTTGCAGAGCGCATTCACAAATGTTAAGGGTAATCGAAGCAGGTTATCAATCAAAATACCAAGATGATCTTTTTGTTTTTTTTATTTGATTTTTAACATTATTTTTATCAATTCATCACTGTCAATAACAAGTCCTGGATCCTGGTCTCCCAAAGGGTCAGGCAGTTCCATGAAATCTCTTTCATTCTGTGGATTACATATCAAATTGCCAAATACTTCACCCAATTCACAGAGAAATTGATACTCAGTTTTATCCACAGGTAATATAAGCTTTAACTTTTACTTATATATTCTGTAATCTGTGAGTAGTTTGTATCCTAGTCTAGGAATACTCTACATTTTGGCAAAAATAATTCGTTCTTATTTTTGACGGATTGTCAGCAGTGATGAATTAATTTCTTTATCAATCAAATCTAACATCATTTGTTTAATACTATTGATAAGACTACATTTTATTATATTATGTCGTTTAATTTGTAATTTTCATAATTTCCTATTGATTGGTCTTGGTATAATATCCGTAAACGTAGATGCCTGAAATAAAACAGATAATAACGATGAAACAGAAGAAACAAATTCGTCAGTATTCAAGATATAAAAACTTACATAATCAATCAGTATGCTTAATTCTGTAAAAAGATTCCAGTTGATTCTGGAACATTGCACGTGTGCATTTTCAAAATTAAGTTGCTGTGTTTTGCTACTCAATATGTTCCATTGTAAAATAATTTGTTTGTGATTCAATACTCTGAAGTAGTTTAGAACATCATAACTGTGAGAGTTCAACGATTCAACTTCTAAATATACATGATCTAAGCATTGCGAACCTCTAGTTGATTCATTTATAATCTGCTTGAGATCATGATTAGAAAAAAATTGATTATTTTGCAGCCATGTAACTCATTAAAATCACCCACCACATTATAGCCATGACAGTCAAAAATAGATTGAAAAGAATTGGTAAATGTTTGATCAACATATAAAGTAGCATACGCGGTCTGTAAACCGCGGTTTAGATCAGATTATCAATTTGTATAGATAAAAAATCAATGATAGCATTATCTTCACTAGTATGTAAAATTTTCGCATTTAATACAGATTTACTATAAATGAATACACCTCCACCTCTTTTATCCAGCTATTTGTCTTTTCTGAATAAAGAATAGTAAGGAATATCAAATTCATGGTTTTGAATATCCTTGTTAAGCCAAGTTTCATATAATATTATAAAATCAAAATCTTTACTTTATACATTGTACCCTTTTTGTGTGCTAAAACAAAAAGAAATTTTATCAGATATAAGAAAATTTTCTTTCTCATGGTCTTCTCAAATATCTACTCATGAACATATCTTTATATATAAATTGGAAAGCAAAACAAGATAGAAATATGTGAACAAAGCGAGTGTGAAAAATAGAAACCAATCAAATTGCGTGCGTCACATCCAGTTCAAGCTCAATGCTTGTACGTGCTTCTTCTGCTTACATAAATCCGGCTGCAATTTGTTTATCCATAAGCCTTCGTATGTGGCTAGCTCCCTTTTGTTTTTGCATTTAGTAATTACTTTGAATGCTACGTCTGGAGAACATACGTGCGATGTTTCGATGATGTGTTGCGCAATAGCAGACGTGTATTCACCATTTGATTTAAAACAGGCGTTCAAGTTGCAATGTTCTCTCATTCGAGTAATTAACCGTCTGGTCGATCGGCCTACGTAAGTTGATCGACAACTTGCGCATGTATATTGGTAAATAATATGTGATATCGACATTAACGGCTGTTTCTCTTTGATTGCTGGTAAAGGCAAGTGTGTTACCCTAAATAACACTCGTAGTTTGGCTGCATTAAATGTGCGTGTCAATGTTGCTTCAACTTTCTTTTTTGCCATTCGCGAAACTGCATCCCCCTTAAATGGGATGTTTAGGTAGACGGTTTTCTTTTCTGGCCCATAGTACGTCTGTTTCTGGTTAACTCCCCTTTTAATAATTGATTCAATTAATTGTCTGGGATAGCCATTAGACATTAAATCGTTAATTGCTTTATTATATTCATTTTCTTTAGAATCTTGACTAACCAACCTGTCAATTCTTGAAAAGCAACCACGAACTGTTGATAATTTATATTGAAATGGCACAAAACTGCTGTAATGCAAATACTGTGCAGACCATGTTGGTTTATGGTAAATTGTTCTGTTTAATTTACCATTAGTTTCTTTCTTTAATAGTACATCTAGGAAAGGCAGACAGTCATCTTTCTCGTGCTCTGACGTGAAGCCGATATTCTTATGTGCTTTGTTGAAACTTTGAAGCAATGTTCGTGATTGCGACCTGTTCTTAAGTACAAGAAATATATCATCCACGTACCGTATATACTGAGCACATTTACTTATGTCACTCTTTAATGATGTATTTTCTAGGTGCCCTAGAAAAATCTCTGAGTTGTCGATCAACTTACGTAGGCCGATCGACCAGACGGTTAATTACTTGAATGAGGGAACATTGCAACTTGAACGCCTGTTTTAAATCAAATGGTGAATACACGTCTGCTATTGCGCAACACATCATCGAAACATCGCACGTATGTTCTCCAGACGTAGCATTCAAAGTAATTACTAAATGCAAAAACAAAAGGGAGCTAGCCACATACGAAGCCTTATGGATAAACAAATTGCAGCCGGATTTATGTAAGCAGAAGAAGCACGTAAAAGCATTGAGCTTGAACTGGATGTGACGCACGCAATTTGATTGGTTTCTATTTTTCACACTCTATTTGTTCTTGTTTTGCTTTCCAATTTATATATAAAGATATGTTCATGAGTAGATATTTGAGAAGACCATGAGAAAGAAAATTTTCTTTTTGTTTTGCAAACAAAAAGGGTACAATGAATTTTATTAAAGCTCGCATTTCAAAAGAATCTTTACTTAATATTAAATTACATAGTAAATTTTTTGTTCCGAACATTTCGAAATTTGGCATAAAATAAAGTAAATGTAGAATAAGACCTATCTGAATAATTATCGACTTTTAGTGATTCAGCTTTGTTGGCTTCTTTATTGTTTGTTTCCCGGGTTTTGAGGCTATACTTCTTCTCCCCCCGGTGTCTACAACATTTAGTAATGATACATCGTTTTTTGTTATTGTATCTTATCTCGATAAATTCCTTATAATATCGTGGTCAGAAATAAATGGCTTCCGCTCCTGGTTGTTCTTTAACTTTTTTGCTTATGCCAACTTTCGTTGAAGAAATGTTTTGTCACGTCCAATAAATATGCTATGTAAATTTGGATTCTGTCCTTTCCTTTTATTGATGGCCTTGATCTGCATATTTGTTGGCCTCTTTGATAACTTTATAACCACCTGTCTAAGACGATCGGATCGCTTTCCAACCCTGAAATATTTAGCGATGTCAGCATGCGTCTCATCCTTGATCATGACGTTTAATTTCTCGACATCTTTTAAAACAGCATTTTCATCAAAATTAAATAAATTTAGTTGTACTTGTTTGATAATCCGCGCTGATACTTCATTCGCTAATATGTTAATTATTACTTCCCCTGATGTTTAATTCTTCCACTGTTATTTCAGCTTATTCAACCCATGGCTGAACATCTAGCTGTAATTGATCTATCTTCGTATGTAACGCTTCAGACAATTCTACAATTTGCACGCTTAAAGTTTCATTTTTCCTTTCCACTAATTCCAATTTCGCCGTATACGCATCAATGTCTGTTTCCAATTTTGGCATTCTATTCTTAATACGATTGTTCTCATCCTTCAGCACCTTCACAGAGTTCTGAAGGTCCGAAACGATTTTCTCAATATCGATATGCGACAAAATCGTGAGTTTCAAATTCAAAACAACAGTCATGCATAAGAAAAAATGGAAGACAGTGTTAGCAGGAGTATATCGTGGAATTCGAGTAATCGTTCAATGGCGAAAATGAAATAAATGCAGCAGGCCGAGGAAGTTACAACCTGTCACGTACGCTATGCTCAAAAACTGAAATCGCGCACAATTCAAAGTATTTGTACAGTCAAATATGTAAACAAAGAAAATTCTGGAAAATAAATGAATAAATTCTTTTAAAATAAAATTCGTTTCAATCAGCCAAGGTGGCTTAAATTTATCTGTTTAAATTTGCTCATGGAATTATCTTCCTCCACACTATTATATTTACGTAGCAGTAAGCGTCTAGATTTTTAAAATTTAAATGACTGTCTAGCCAGTACTGCATGATATACAAGTCCATGCCTTGTTGCATGCCCATAAAAACATGCAATTTTAATAGCCTCTCATCGTGTCCTAATTCATAGTATGATTTATTTTCGATAAATGGGATATTATTCATCACTTCAAATGTAATACAAAACAGATCTGTTTATTCAATCAAACATGAATTCAGAAAACTAGTGGTTGTTATGGTTAAATGTAACACTTATATATTGCATATTTTCATATCCTACTTAATTAAATCTCTTTGTGGATTGATTATTCATTTTGAGATAAATTCTCAATGGAAAATAATAATAATTATATAGACTGTTTATAAAACATAATTTGCCACAACTCAATTTGACTGCAAAGTGTAGTTCCTTCAAAAATAAATTTAAAAAATATAATTAAATATTTTGGATCTATTTCATACGTAATGCAATTCAAATGCAAACTACTGCTTGTTTGGCTGAGGATAAATGATGTTGAATAAAGTGGACACAAACGCACTGTAATTGAGTTTCGCTTTGGGCTACAAAGTACACGTGGGAATCTACCAAATTTGGAATTTGAATCTAGAATTTCTAATGTAGTTAGTATGTATAACAGTGTTGAGATTTTTTTAGAAGGCAATTTCAAATTGATATTCTGTACTTAGTATTTGAATGCAAGGGAATTAAGTTTAGAATAAGGACATGCAAAAAATAATATCATACGGAAAAAGTGCAGGCTGATTGACGAACAAAGACTCATGCAAACGCACGATGTTATGACAAATTTATATTTAAGACATGCATGAATTGCCTTGATACGTTAGCTAATGATTAACTGTGAGTCACTGGATTTCAAAATATGCCTAATTTGCCAAACTTCAAAGCAACAATACATTATGAACTCACGTTATTCCAGCAAATCCATAATGATCAATATCAGCTTTTACTAAAAATGGCATTCATGACATAATTTAATTAAACAAAAAACATTTAGATACAGCTTAATGCGGAGAATTAATCTTTATGAATTTGTGTATCATGTATTACGAACTTAATTATTTAATATGGAACTCGAAGCATTAAACACAATCGATATTAACAGAAGGTGTAATCTCATGTAAATATTTGTACGGCCTATTGTGATTTCAAAGTCAAATGACAATATATAATATATATCAAGAATGAAAATAGTACCAAAATTAAATTGGTTGAGTATGTGCCTGATTACAAATTGCAGTATTAGTAGTTATGAATCCATTTTTGGTGAATTGCTGCATACCACTAAATTGACTGTGATGGTGCGATGTAGGGTCTTTGTCGACTCTGTGTTCTGCTGTTGATCAGAGCGTGCGATAAAAATTGAATACGAGTGACTTATGTTATTTATGCTATGTTATGCAATTGGTAATAAAGCCTGTTATAGAATATCGAAAACTTCA
Organism: Eudiplozoon nipponicum; assembly: GCA_029291075.1. Lineage (NCBI taxonomy): Eukaryota > Metazoa > Platyhelminthes > Monogenea > Mazocraeidea > Diplozoidae > Eudiplozoon > Eudiplozoon nipponicum. The sequence goes on from JAQBSW010008565.1 coordinate 23,748, forward strand.
ATTAAATTAATTAAATTGCAACAAGTTTAATCGATGCTTGCTTTCAGTATAATATATCTTAATGACAAAAGGTACAATATATTATGATCATGAATGTTTCCTGTCAAGCGCAACATGTGCGAGAGCACTTGAGTAGAGAAAGGCTTAAAAGATTTCGTCTTAATTATATAAGCTAAGTGAATTTATTTACATTTTTCTGCTTTCCCTTGTTTTCTGATTGTAGCAAGGTATAAAAAAAATTACAGATATTCTGCATAATGACAGCTTTTCAGCTGTTATTTTGCTATGAGGAAGATACATAGTAATTCTTATCTATTACAAAATGGACAAGTTTTAAATTTTAGACTCGCTATGGTACGCGGACAACAAGATTCCGATTATTAACTGCCAAATAATAATGTTTATGTTATGTGCGAAGATATTATCAAAGGTATTAAAAATGGAAAGCCAAGAAAATTGGTTGATTATCAATTTTATTTAATTGGCGTGAAACAGATTGTTTTATGAAACAAGAAAAGAAAAAGAATACAAATAATGGACATTTGCTTTATTTATTTGAATGTTTTGAAATTACGAAGCATTACAATTAAGATGATCTAATCCTTTATGAAAAAGGTCATAGCAATTATACTGTACAATTTAATCGATACCAGAATATTTAATTTCACCATAAATTGGGAAATGAAAATTATTTTTTTTGGATTATTCAAAGTTTTGCTAATCAATCTGTTTAACCCCAGTCCATTTAGTACAATCATTCATTGGGCGTGTTGACAGAATAAATTAAGAGCAGTTGTGCTCATTCAAACTTATATTATAATCAAATTTATTATATTTTATTTAGTACAGATGACAAAAATATTAGTTGAAAAGGTTTTTGTAAACCAGGTTAATCGGTGGTGGAATTATTAATAGTTAAATATCCCAAGTACGACGAATTGTCATGAATGTACGCGGTGTACTCAGATTTAGCTGATTCAAAGACAATGTTTGCCATCAACAAAGTAATTGCAGCCAGGTAGACATTTAACTGAAAAGCCATCGTTGGAGTTTTAGAGAATCAGATAGCATTTCATAACAAAATTTCTAACTCTTTTATATCTAAATGATGAAGGAATGCAAAAATATTGCATTCTATTGTCAACAAATTGCTTTAATATGTAGAAAGCAATTTCAGCAATAAAGTTGATATGTTTCATAAAAGTTAATTCTCAGAAATTGTGCACGTTTGCTATGCATATCTGATCAGCAGATTAATATTTCTTGTAATCCGATACCCTTTAATTTGACCAAGTTTATTTTGATCATAACCAATATTTATCATTCGAATATTGCCAAAAGTCATTGCTGAATGTAATTCCTAAAGTACACTCATCAAACGCAGAATTTATAATGAAATACAATAATAAAGGAACATTGTACAGCGAGCTTCATGCATAGATGAGAGTGGCTGAGGGAATAAAAATCAGGAACGTTTCGCAAGACAATGCTGCTTCATGTATTTGACTGTGTGAGGTCGAGAAATTTAAAAAAATGTGTCAAAATACAACGGAATAATTAATTACTTTTTTCTCGTGTTGCGGTATCAGATGTTTGCATACGCTGTGTACATGTTTTTTTCCAAATTATTCTAATTGCGCATATGGACGTCTTTTTCAGTGGATATCACACCATACAAAAAAATTGACAGTCAATATGACAATTTTAAATTTTAGTTTAAACTACCACATTTATACTAATTGTTAGATCTCTTAAGCATAACTTGTTTTTTCTACTTTGTATGTGTATGTCAAATTGGTTTGTGTATTAGTCTACATGTGTACTCTCATGGAAGTGCGATAACAGTTAATTAAAAACAAATATTGACAACTCACTAGATTTGTGTATGTGTAATCGTTTGTTTGGGATTGAAGAGTGATCAGTTACTGCACGTGTACACTCATTCAATGGATAAGCATTTACCACGTCTGTGTGTTTGTGTGCATGTGTCTAAAATGATATCCTTTCGATTGGACCAATTGAAGAAATCTGCCGATAAAGGCTGTTTAAAAATTTTGTTAAAGAAAGAAAAGTTCTCGGAAAAGACAACTTCTTAGTCAAAATGTCAGTCGTAAAGTCCATCCCCTCCTCAACGTGGTACGACGGTGTCAACCATGTCTCGATGGCCGATCGTACATGGCTAACGGGGCTATGGCGGTGGTGTCACCAGGGCGTGGTGGATTTCCGACCGGCAATCGGATCTCCTATAAAATACCACATGAGCCCGACGACGGCACCATGACTCGGCGTGTGTTCCCCGCCACAAAAGGGTTCAACAGCCACAGGATTACATGGACTCCTGGACAGTACCCCGTACTTCTGAATGGCGAATGAGCTCTCAACAGCCACCGGCAACCATGCAACTTACTGCTGCCTTGCAGACTGCGCTTGGATGTGCAAAGGCTAGAGGTGCGTCCTCGATCAAAAAGCCGAGTGGTGAGGGGACACCACTTGTACCAAATTCCCAAGAAACTCCATGAAATGTGGAGCCGGCTTATCCTCCAAAAGGAGTCAGCCGCAGTAAAGTAAAGTAAAGTAAGTTCAGGTAATTTTGATTAATACAGATTCGCAAAAAAATTGTATTTAATATAATTAAACATCTTCATGAAAGCGCCGTATTTAACATGATTTTCCATTTTATACTCTGTACTTCTTGGACAATATAAAAGCAGCTTAATATTATGTACTGTCGATTGTACAAATGATGAGTGCTGCCGATAGAGGCAGTTGAAATTTTTTGTTAAAGATAGAAAACTTATGGGATAAAATATCTGTGCTAGTCAAAACGATGTTCACATAATTTCGATTAAAACAGACCCGCAAAAAATTTCATTTATCTAATTTTAGACATCTTTATGTCAAGGAACGTATTTAGCATAATTTTCCATTTTTATCCACTTGATTGGTGAACAATACAAAAGCAGCTTACAATTAGATCCTTTGGAATAGTCCTCCTCATAAACTCTGCCACCAGGTATTTGATAACAAAACGGGTAAATAAATTGTGCTCATAAGTATATGCATTGCCGAATGTATCCACAATTACTTGCGCCTCGAATAATCTGAAAGTTGCTTATATATTTATAGGTCATAAATTAATATAGATTTGAAAAAAAATATTGGCTTGTTGATATTTCTATATTAACACTATAGTCGACCGTATGTACGTATAAATTAACAAGGACGTTATCTATCAGGATAAATTCTTACGCACTCCTGATTGTGTTGTATATGTATAAAACAATCTGAGAAGAATATAATGATTTCTTTTGATTTTATCAATGTCCAACAAAATGCTTCCTCCACAGGTAGGAAACTGTCTGTGTATAATTACCGATTGTAGATGGCTAGTTTGAGCTTTAGATCTAAAGAAATTCCATATACGCTCCAGCAAAAAAGGACCAACAATTAGACTCATGATTAGAGAAACTGATTGCAAAGGAGACATTCGAAGTTTTGAGCCATGTCCGCAGTAATTTCTGGACCGAAAGAAAAGAGTACTCAATGAAGATATAACCGCTCTACTAGATTTATTTCGTTCACTAAATTACGCAGCGTTTATATTATTCTGTAAAATGTATACATAAAAGAGAACAATTACTTTCTTTAATATTGAAAACTTAATTTGTTTAATACTTATCATCGCCCACGTAACCAAATTTAGTTTAATTAAACTTACGTGATTATTGTTAAATGGTAATTAATGGTCTTAAATATAGTCATATTAAAACCCTATTGGTATAACACGTATTCATCTGACATGTAATGCTTTAATTAAATATAAATTAATTGGATCTAACGAGATTATCATAATAGCTTTTATTATTTGATGAAATTGTTTCGGAAGCTATCAACAAGAAACTCCATTAAATAGTTCAACATTTCAAATACATAAAGCATCTAATAGTTGATAATGAGAAGCGCAATATCTGAATCTTATTTACCACAAATTAAATTTGATGTATCAAAATAAGTGTAAAGGAGTTATTCAGTAACAGTTTATTTAGCGTCATGCACCGCCGAACAAGAAACACAACACTTGCAAAAACGTGTGTTTACAATCAAACCATCCATTTTTATTTACCCTTGACATCATATTTTCACATAACACAACATTTTAAATAATTAGTTATTTACCTATACTGTAGTTGCATAGACTTTGAGATTTTTGGCAATTTATAATATTGAACCGTTTCTTTTGGTGTAAATTTCAAACTATATATTTAGTATTACGGTGACTGATATTTCGACTACATATAAATATTTGAATGCAGCCAATGTATACGTTTTAGTATTACGTACAACATCGAGTTAGTACAGTAAACACTGGCGTCTTCTCATGTCAAAATGTATAATTATGGATAGTAACTATTGACTAATCTCTATAGATTTTATTCAACAATAGATGCATAAAAATAATAATAAATTTGAGATATTTACATTTGGCGGTTTATAAATAAAACAAGTCATGTTAATAGAGATAAGCAAACCCTTCAGAAACCCACAGAGACTAATAGAGGTGCTCTCTGGAACCATAAAATCTATTTTCAAATATTAGAAAGTACTACCGTACATATCTGAAATATTTGATTGACACTTCTATATTTATACATATAATTCGGGAAATATTTACATACACAAATATTTTAATTGATCGGTGCATATTCTTCCTTTTTTATTCGCACGAAAAATAATAGATGACGCCTGTCTTGAACAATGAAATTTCGAAATAATTTTGTTGCTTGTAAACAACACTGCTTTGGTACTGGATAGAAGAAACATTATGCTCGAGCAATGGAAAGAATTTGATGGAACTGTACCCAGCCAATATGCAACATATTTCAGTATACCTTCTTAATAGGACGCAATATTTTAATTATATTATCGAATAGTGACTCAATGAAATTTGTTTACACAAAAGAGCATATCATAGAAACAACGCTAAGCAATGTAGACCAATAAAACTGATTCGTTGAAAATAAATTCATGCGCAAACGGGACTGTACCTGTCCAGCATCGAGGAGAATGTTTCGGTTAAATCTTGAAACTTTGTTACTAAATTTCGTATGCAAAATCTTGCTGATTTTTACGGGTCCTTCAATGACAAAATGAAAATGAATGTGCTCAAAAGATGTCTTTATGCGAAACATCTACTATTATCAGCTTAATAAATGACAAAGTTGCAAATTGGACATAAATACAATTAATGAAAATGGTTTGTGCGTGAATATATTCGTTTTCCAGTAAGGAGGTATACGGTTTCTTGGTTTCATTGTATACTTTATTTATTTTATCATGAAATATATCCTATTTAGTTAAACAATTCAATATAAAGTGACAGAAAATGAACTCAAGTTAAGCTAAGGTAAATATCTAGTTTAAATGTTTAAATGCGTTTTACATACTTGTTTCAAAAAATAGTGAGTAACACTGCTTGGTTTATTTGCAAGTATGTATTAGGTGTTGCGGAGCTAGTAACAAATTATTTCAGTTGTGATCAGGAGGATAAACCAAAGACAGCATGAACGGAAAGTATAATCTCACGTACATTATTTTTTTGCTTACTGGCGACTCAGCAGTAGGAACCGGTATTACGCCCTTTAACAATTACATATTCCGTTGGGGAATGTAGTATTTTAGGATGACATAATCTCCTAGACGAATCTGTAAACCTGCATTAGCGTAGCTAATAACCTATACCGACAGTGATTTCTAAAGCACCCCACTTTGGCAGAAGAGAGAGAGAGAGAGAGAGAGAGCAGCAGAGAGACGATTCAGTAAAGGATACTTACATAATGACAATTGTGCTATTAACCGATAACAACATTATAGTAACGAAAATGTACATGGAACTAACACTATGCTTTCCAAATCGGTAAATGGTACTAACATGAAGGATAACAATGTATGCCATAGTAAATTGAGAAATACAACTATTTCTGAACACATGTTATTGTGTAAATCCATACACTCTGGCCTTGATCGATATCATTTATCACATTTGGCGGTAAGCATGTCACGACTTAATTCAATGCATAAAAGTTAAATATTGTTTGTTATGGAGAACAAATGTGTATGCAAGTAAGTATAAGGTGTTGCGTGACCGGTAAAAAATTATTTCAGTTGTGAGCAGAAGATTAAACCAAAGCCAGCAGGAATGGAAAGTATTATCACATGCACATATGTTTCGTGCTTACTGGCGACTCATCAGTAGGAGCCGCTATTACGCCTTGTAACCTCTATGTATTTTGGTGAGGAATGTGAAATAATAGGACGACAAAATCCGTTAGACGAATGTGTAAAACCTGCAGTAGACTAACTAACGCATTATAGTCTCGTCAATGCGAATTCAACGATAAAACATTCTCCATAATATATATACCGATTTTATCAATGGTAAATTCTCCGTTTCATGCACTAGCTAAATGGCTAGTTCGTTTACTTGAACCATTACGTAAACTACTAGGTAATTATTCGGTTGCCGATTCGTTTGAGTTTGTAAACAAAATTCAAGATATAAATGTTAAAAACAAGATTATGGTATCTTTTGATGTTACGTCTTTGTTTACAAATGTTCCAATTGATGAAACCATTGACATTATAGTCAAAGCGGTAGAACATGATATATTACCATCGCCGGTGCCAGGTCAAACTCTACGCAAGCTTATATTATTATGCACGAAAGACGTACGATTTCGTTTTAATGGAAAAATCTACAAACAGACTGATGGTGTCGCAATGGGAAGCCCCTTATCTCCAGTGTTGGCTGAGATTTTTCTAGGGCACCTAGAAAATACATCATTAAAGAGTGACATAAGTAAATGTGCTCAATATATACGGTACGTGGATGATATGTTTCTTGTACTTAAAAACAGGTCGCAATCACGAACATTGCTTCAAAGTTTCAACAAAGCACATAAGAATATCGGTTTCACGTCAGAGCACGAGAAAGATGACTGTCTGCCTTTCCTTGATGTACTGTTAAAGAAAGAAACTAATGGTAAATTAAACAGAACAATTTACCATAAACCAACATGGTCTGCACAGTATTTGCATTACAGCAGTTTTGTGCCATTTCAATATAAATTATCAACAGTTCGTGGTTGCTTCTCAAGAATTGACAGGTTGGTTAGTCAAGATTCTAAAGAAAATGAATATAATAAGGCAATTAACGATTTAATGTCTAATGGCTATCCCAGACAATTAATTGAATCAATTATTAAAAGGGGAGTTAACCAGAAACAGACGTACTATGGGCCAGAAAAGAAAACCATCTACCTAAACATCCCATTTAAGGGGGATGCAGTTTCCCGAATAGCACAAAAGAAAGTTGAAGCAGCATTGACACGCACATTTAATGCAGCCAAACTACGAGTGTTATTTAGGGTAACACACTTGCCTTTACCAGCAATCAAAGAGAAGCAGCCGTTAATGTCGATATCAAATATTATTTACCAATATACATGCACAAGTTGTCGATCAACTTACGTAGGCCGATCGACCAGACGGTTAATTACTCGAATGAGAGAACGTTGTAACTTGAACGCCTGTTTTAAATCAAATGGTGAATACACGTCTGCTATTGCGCAACACATCATCGAAACATCGCACGTATGTTCTCAAGACGTAGCATTCAAAGTAATTACTAAATGCAAAAACAAAAGGGAGCTAGCCACATACGAAGCCTTATGGATAAACATAAGCCGGATTTATGTAAGCAGAAGAAGCACGTACAAGCATTGAGTTTGAACTGGATGTGACGCACGCAATTTGATTAGTTTCTATTTTTCACACTCGCTTTGTTCACGTATTTCTATCTTGTTTTGCTTTCCAATTTATATAAAAAGATATGTTCATGAGTAGATATTTGAGAAGACCATGCGAAAGAAAATTTTCTTATATCTGATAAAATTTCTTTTTGTTTTTGCACATAAAAAGGGTACAATGAATTTTATTCAAGCTCGCATTTCAAAAGAATATATACCGAGTCTGTAACGTATACTAAAACTACGAATATTGTCTTAGTAACCGATACCATCGTCATAGCACCGAAGAGGTACATGGTACTAAAACTATGGTTTCCAAGTCGGTACGTGTTATTAACATGATGTATATCAATGTATGCTTGATCGATATCAGTTATCACATACCGCCGCAAGCATGACATCATTAAAATTAATATATAAGAGTTAAATACTGTCGCTTTTGAAGAACTGATATATATGCAAGTATATATAAGTTGTTACGAAAGTAGTAAAAAACCTGTTCATTTTTAACCAGAAGGATAAACCAAAAGACAGCATGAAGGGAAAGTATAATCTCTTGCACATTCGTTTCTTGCATCGGAAAGTGTCGGAACATAGTACCAACATGATGCATATCGATGTATGCTAAAGTACAACAAAATTGAGAATTACAACAATTTCTGAAAACCTGTTTCCCTCTGTAAATCCTAACACACTGAACTTGATCAATGTCAATTATCACATTTCGCGTTAAGCATGACATCATTAAATTCAATATATAACAGTTAAATACTAACTCAGGCGAGCTAATATATATATATATATATATATATATATATATATATATCAGTATGTTTTTAGGTATTGCAGACAAAGATTGAACAGTTGTCACCAGAAGTTTAAGCAGAAAGACAGCATAGACGGATATTATAATCTCGTGCAAATTCGTTTTGTGCCTACTGGCGACTCATCAGTAGGAACCGGCATAACGCACTTTACCCACTATATATTTGTTTGAGGAATGTGGAATAATAGGACGATACAATTTCCTAGACGTATGGTCTCGATAATGCAACTTCAACGCTAACGCACTCCAAATAATATAAAAACAGGGTCTGTAAATGATACTAACACTATGGCTATAGTATTAGTAAACGATACCAACATTATAGTACCGAAATGTTACATGTTACTAACACTATGTTTTCCGCGCTGGTACATAGTGCCAACAGGATGGATACCAATGCATGCTATAGTTAACCGAAACTGAGAATTACAAATATTTCTGAAAACCTGTTTCTCCAGTAAATCCATGCATCCTGGCTTTGATCTATATCAGTTATCACATTTCGCAGTAAGCATGATATCATTGAATTAAATATTTAACAGTTAAATATAGTTTCTTGCGGTGAACTAATATATATGCAAGTATGTATTAGGTGTTCGAATCTAGTTAAAATTAGTTCAGTTGTAACCAGAAGAATAAAACAAAGACAGCATGAACAGGAGGTATAATCTGATTCACATTCGTTAACTGCTATCGGTGAACTATAGCACAAATTGATATCCATCATGTTGGTACCACGTACCAACTCGGAAAATAAGTGTTAGTAAAATGTACCATTTTGGTACTGTAATGTTGGTATGGGTTGCTAACCCGTTTACAGACTCGTTATTTATAATGCATCGAGTGAGTTATAGTGTAAGTCACACTGTCAAGACTTTATATAATTTTAGGTTCACTACTTCAGGTTTACACATTCGTCTAGGAGACTGTATGGTTCTATTATTCCACATTAATCTCCTAAATATATAGTGGTTAAAGGGCGCAATACTGGCTCCTACTGATGAGTCGCTTGTAAGCACGAAAGGAATGTGAATGCAGTTATACCTTCCTTTCATGCTGTCTTTGGTT